>MCFE01000682.1:0-46323 GCA_002104905.1 Basidiobolus meristosporus CBS 931.73
TAGTAAAGAATTCTTGTCTCAGTAACATTTTCTTAGCAGCTGAACATGACTGGTAGGTGTCTTCTAATGCCTTCCAGGCATTCTTTGCTGTTTTTGCTCTTGAGCATTGAATTAGCAATTTGTCTTTGACATTAAGGCAAATGCAGTTAAAGGCACTTTGTTCTTTCTTCTGGTACTTTAAGGCTTCCTCTCCCACGTTTTTAGGAGGACATTCTTCTCCCATGACAATATCCCAAAGGCCTCTTTCTTGTGGCAGCATCTTCATCATCACCTTCAACACTTGATAGTTTGATCCATCCAACTTTTCAGCAGAGGGAGAAATTCCAGTAATAGCAGTAGTCAACATTGCAGAGAGTGACAGCTTGGGGCTCATAACCTGTTGTAAGAGTCTTGGAGATATTGGAAGTGATTGGGAGGACAAGTAGATTAATGTGGTTTTCACTTGATGATATATTGAATGTAAAAGTAGTATTTATACCTTTACCTGGTCTTGGCATTACAAACACATAGAATAGATTAAGGAAGGTCCCAAGAACATGTGTGCAAAGTTTGGTGCTGTTTGGACAACTTTGAGAATTTTCATGTTCTGGGTACCTGGTATTTTGGTGAAAATATTCTAAGTAAATCCCAACAAGAAATTTGGTCAGTATTCTCTAGGATTTGAAGGTGATGATATAAGTGACCAAGTTAGGTGAATATTTAGGTGGAAATACAAATTTTTACAACAGGGAGATGGGAAGACAAGTCAAGCTGCAGATACTACCATATCCCAATCTCATCAAGAATATTACTTTCAAGTCTGTCATAGATGTGATGAGTTGGCACATGGAAGACAGCCAGGCAGAGTTGGCAAATACTGAGGACAAATGTGCACATGGAGACACCTATGCCAATGGCATTAAGAAGCTAAGCAGCCCCACTGTGTGGGTAATCAGTTAAGTAATGCAAAGTTGAATTGGGTGCAACAAGCAACCAATTCTTGTTAGGAAAACTCTACCAAGGTATGCCGGATTTCTCTTGGTCACAAGCCAACTACTACACCATTCAGTATGGAATTCACACAAACAAGAGCCCAACTGCACATATACAGGGAACTAGAATCCTGCAGGGAGAAGGAATATATTGGTTCAATACCAAAAAGCTCTTTGCAGATATTCTGGAGGTATTCATGGCACAAGTGGCAACAACCAAGCATATAATTGCAAGATGTATATGTTATCAGCAGTACAAGGTAAATGACAACTTTGCAAGTATCACACTAAAAGGCCATAAAGTTGAGGTGATAGAAGTATGTCAATTGCAGCAGGTGTGTGCATTTGTAGAGGTTGCCAAGCAGGAGGCCATAGTTTTTTTTTGATTAAAACTATATGTGGAATACCCAAGGTAGTGGTGGGTAAGCAAATAAAGAGGGGTAACTATACAGTGGAATATATGAATTACACAAGGGGAGGTAGAAAAAGGAAATATTATTTGGTAAATTGGTACAGTAGCATTATACAGAACCAGCTTTAGACCATTATACTGCCAATATAATGCCATCAGATTCTTGCTGTGAGGCCATCAAAATACTGTGAAGTTTCTTGCCATATAGGGCAATTGGATGTCCTGGCCAGTTGGATCCACTTAAAATGGTTGTAGAGCACAAAAAGACTGCAACACTACCATGCAATTATAGTCACAGCACCAATCAAATCTTGTCCAGTTTATGCCTTTATTTGGTAGCAAAATTAGCAAAACACTGTTGTGATCCTGTTATAAGATTGTTAAGAGGGTCAGTAATTCCAAGCTGCTGGTATTATGATGGTCTCTAAGCAGTATCCTGACAGTCAATCTGGATCAGATCCACCTGCGGGACCAAATTATTTTCATAGGGCTCATTGGCACTTGATTTTCTTAATTCTACATCCAGGAACCATCCATATATGAAATTTGAGGTCAAATCTTCAGTTCTGGACTCTAGGGCTGATACAAGGCCCTGAAACTTGTCTGTCAGGCTATTCAGGATGGTTACTATCACATCCTCATCAGTAGTTTGTACACCTACAGACTCCAGCTCATCCACCAGCTGGTGATTCTGTTAATTAGATTTTTTATTTCTTCTCCTGACAGCATCTTTGTAGTAAAGAATTTTTGTCTCAGAAACATTTTCTTAGCAGCTGAACATGACTGGTAGGTGTCTTCTAATGCCTTCCAGGCATTCTTTGCCGTTTTTGCTCTTAAGAATTGAATTAGCAATTTGTCTTTGACATTAAGGCAAATGCAGTTAAAGGCACTTTGTTCTTTCTTCTGGTACTTTAAGGCTTCCTCTCCCACATTTTTAGGAGGACATTCTTCTCCCATGACAATATCCAAAGGCCTCTTTCTTGTGGCAGCATCTTCATCTTCACCTTCCACACTTGGTAGTTAGATCCATCCAACTTTTCAACAGAGGGAAAAATAGCAGTGATAGCAGTAGTAGACATTGCAGAGAGTGACAGCTTGGGGCTTGTAACCTGCTGTAAAAGTCTTGGAGACATTGGAAGTGATTGGGAGGACAAGTAGATTATGTGGTTTTCACTTGATGATATATTGAATGTAAAAGTAGTATTTATACTTTTACATGGTCTTGGCATAACAAACACATAGAATAGGCTAAGAAAGGTTCCAAGAGCATGTGTGCAAAGCTTGGGGCTGTTTGGGTAACTTTAAGAATTTTCATGTTCTGGGTACCTGGTATTTTTGGTGAAAATATTCCAAGCAAATCCCAACAAGGAATTTGGTCAGTATTTTCTAGGATTTTAAGGTAATGATCTAAGTGACTAAGTTAGGTAAATATTTAGGTGGAAATTACAAATATTTACAACAGTAGCACCAGCTGAAGACCAGGGCATATGGGAACTAGTGAATAGACTTGTCCCATTGGAGAGTGCCACATTGAACTATGAGTCCCAAATAGTGCCATAGTGTGCCAGAGAGGTATTGCACACCTATACTTGGCCACACAATGTGGCATTATTTGGCACTCATGGCTCAATGTGGCACTATCCTACAGAACAAGTCTAATGAACAATGACATAAAGCTGTAGGGATCCTGCAAAAGTCATGGAGGAAGAGTGTTACTAGCCAAGTGAGTGGTTGGGCTTAATTGTAATGTTAGGTATAGGGACTTGTTTAGGTCAGTACAATTAGGCAGTCAAGTCACAAGTGACAATTGAACAGAAACAAACCAATTTGTATGAATGAAAAGTAAGAGCATTGTCTGAGTCAGGAAGTATGGAGTGTGAAACAGGAGCAATAGCAAATCAATGTGCACAAGCATTGGAGGTGATTGAGTGTCCAGGATCACAAAGTGAGAGAATTGGCAGGGAATCAATCAAAAGCCACTCATGAATTGTTATAATGATAAATTTTGACTTTGTTTTTTGTGAAGTCTGGGGTGCAATTTTTTAATGGTTTTTGCATGGTGTCCTTACTCCATCAATACCTCATATTCATGGGATTAATATTCTGTAGTAACCATTTGACAGGATCATCATGAGTTATTTTTCATAGGGGTGGCTTCCCTTGTTACTTCTGAGGTTTACTTGGATAGTTCTCTGTTCAGCTGCATCAAGAGCTCTACTGTCTCTCCATGAAAACCTTGTTGAATGAAATTGCTTGATATTGGGTAGAAAATTCTTCTCAGTCATTGAAGTGTGGAGATGCTTTGGAGTCAATATATTACATCTGAGAATCCTTGTATGCTGTTATGCTGGAAACCAATATGAATATTTTATCTTGAGTGGTTGCAGCACTTCTATGTTTGGGCCTTTTGTGCTGATTATCTCTGACCTTGAAGCACTGGTCAGATTTGTGTCCTTTCCTTTTACAGTGGCTGCAACAAAGGATCCAGTTGCCTCTAAAGGGTCTTCAGCACCTACTTTTGTGGCTATTGCTTCTCATTCAGAGCATCTTCTTCTTCCTTCTGGACTGGCACTTCATCTACTGAGTTCCTCATCCAAGAGCCTTCTATACATGTAACTCAAAGTTCAATTCTCCAGATATGGACTCTAGGACTGATACAAGACCCTGAAACTAGTCTGTCAGGCAACTCAGGAGGGTATTTCCATGAACCAACATGATGATACAGCTTGGTCATTTTTTCATTGCTTCTACTAAGAGCTTCTTTATGGTAAAAAATATTTGCATAAAATACATTTCCTTAGCATCTGAACATGACTAATAGGTATCTTCTAGTGCCTTCATGGCATTTGTTGCCATTTAGATCATAAGCATTGAATTAGCAATTTGTCTTTAACATTAAGGCCTCCTCTCCTATATCTTTAGGTGAGCATTCATCTCCCAAAACAATACCTCAAAGGCCTCTTTCATGTAATAACATCTTCATCCTCATCTTCACTTTCCAGACTTTGTAGATAGATCCAGCTAACTCCTCAGCAGAGGGGAAAATTCCAACAATGGCAGTAGTGGACCTTGCAGAGAGTAACTGCTTGGGGCTCATAGCCTGCCAAAAGAGTTTTTGGGGATTTTGGAAGTGATTGAGAGAGCATGTAGATTATGTAGATTATATGGTTTTTGCCTGATGGGTATTTAATATAAAGCGGTTTTATACTATCCCATGGTCTTGGCAGGACAAGTGTGTATACTATGCTTGGGAAGGTCCCAAGAGTATGTGCACAAAGTTTGGGGATGCTTGAACAACTATGGGATTTCTAATGTTGTGGGTACCTGATATTCTGGTGAGAATATTTGGAGTAAATCCCAAGCAAGGGGTTTGGTCAGAGTTCTCTAAGATTTGTAGGTATAGATCTAAGTGACCGAGTTAGGTAAATATTCAGGGGTAATCACAAGATTCATAACACATTTGACACCAACTTGTCATATCAACAAAGTATACAGTACTATCAGGCACCAGGACCATTGGCACAATGGAGCAGGTCTATTCTCTTTGCAGGTGGCAAGCTCTCATAGAATACTGTTCAGTGGAAATAGCAACCATGGTTTTGGTCCAAATTTGAAGCTTCTCACCAGTAAATCATATAGATATTGATAAAGATCGATGTTGGAAATGTTTGATTGGGGCCAATTTGGGCAAACAATTCGAGTGGCCGTATCCAATCAGATTGGAGCAGAAGCTACTCAACCAGCTTTCATTACGAGTTGGCTTATAGTTGCAGAGCAGGATTTCTAGTGCAAGTATAAATACGTCTAGCCAAAATCCCCGGCAATACTCCATGCCCATCGAAACAACGCATTTTCTTACAACACCATATGGACATACAGAACATGGATGGTTCAACTTGCCCTGATCAAGTCCCTAAACATTGTTTTCGAGTGTGGCCACGTGAACAACACTGGTCCGAGACTTCGACAACACTACATGGTCAGTACTTGATGGTTGGTTTGCCACGAGCTCAATCCTGTCAAATAGGTGAAGTGCACGATGTCCAAAAGAATCAGTCACGCCAAGCAAAGGATGAGGTCAATGAATGCGCACAATCGATGCATAACAAACTCCATGCAGCTAATTGTTGACCGGACTTGATTCTGGCCAATGGAGCCCGTCCAGAATTCCTCAATGATGCACCCGCACTTGTGCAACGTTCTATCCGTTCCCTGTACCACATCCGGCCATTGTTTGGGCTTCTTTTGGGGCCGTCAGCTAGGATCAGGGTATTCCACCCACTTTTTTCCTATTATTCGCAGGTTCGGAGGTTTTTTTGCTGAGGCTCCCTGATAAACCCGGTGTTTCTGTGACGAAAGACTTCACCAGCCCCTTTCTTCAACCCTTAGAGTAGCTCACCGACACTTCTCCACCTCCACCTCCACCTCCCCTCCAGCCCGCCACTTTGTACAACCATTCCACACGACGCCATAAATGCCAAACTACTTCGGGAATTTCAACGACATATGTCGTATCGTCCCATTGACAGTCTGTCCGTTGTTGGGGAATAATGGGAATGGGATAGAGGCACAATGCTACGCACGTAACTTCGAGTTTTCTGGACACTACTTTTTCGAGTTCGGTAAGTCGCCACGGCTGAGGTTGGGGTGGCCTGCAAAGCTCGTACTTACTTTCCCTCTGTAGCCGCTGTGGTGATATACATAGCCGCCATTGTGATGGCCGTCATCATGATCTACCACATAAAGACCAAATACACCGCCGTTGGTAATTCCTCCGACTGACTGCTCTGCCACCGTGCACCTGCTAACCCCTTGATAGGCCGCAAGGAGATGGCGTTCTTCTTCTATCTCTACTTTCTCACCACCCTTCTGGAGATGTTGCTGGTGTCCGGGGCGATTCCCATCGTGTCGAACCTCTATCCTGTAAGTGTCCTCGCCTGCACCGTTTGAGGCCAGCAGTGGTAACGCCATTCTATTCGCACAGTGGTTCGCGGCCGCACACGTTGGTCTTCTGAGCGCATCGGTATGGTGCCTGTTGATGAATGGCTTCGTCGGCTTCCAGATCTATGAGGACGGGACCGCACTATCTCTCTGGGTAAGTTTGATTCCTGATTCGGTCGATGGCCAGCCGATGCTCATCCAAGCCACCCTGTAGCTACTCCGACTATCCACCCTATTTGTCCTGGGCGGGGTGTATTTTGTGGCCATCGCCACCTTCAAAAACATCACCGGATTCTTCGGGCCCACCAAACAGCTTATGCTGTGGATCTTCTACTTCGTATTCAACGGGGCAGCCATCCTGATCTACTTCCTGATGCAGCTCGTGCTGGTCTTCAAGACTCTGGATGACAGATGGCCTTTAGGTAAGTTTGACTGCTGCTGCAGGGCACGCGGGACCAGCCTGACATTTCCTTTCCCTAGGGGACATCCTCTTTGCGTTTGCATTCTTTGTGATCGGGCAGCTGTGCCTGTACGTCCTTTCCAAGGATATCTGCGTGTATGTCAGCCATTACATCGACGGGATGTTCTTCGGAGTGCTGTGTTCGCTACTGGGAGTGATGATGGTCTACAAGTACTGGGACTCCATCACCAAGGAGGACCTTGAGTTCAGCGTAGGGAGCAAGAATGTTCAGTGGGATTACAAGGGGACCAACTACTCCTACTAGACCAGCCTGCCCTCTCGCCCTCAATACCTCCCTCCTACATTAAGTAATATTTTTGCCCGCTCTGTACACAATCGGCTCCATGTATGACGCTACTATTCCTCTAATAAACTATCCCGTAAGTGCCGCGCGAGCATCACGGAGGCTGTCAAGCGCGTGTGATGGTGATCATCAATTGGAGATAAATATAATCGTTGATCAAAATCTTGCTTATCAATGGATGTTGCACTGATTAAAAGCTTAGCATATGATTATCTGATAAATAAGACCTGACAAATCGGTGTGTGACAGACCTATCACAATACTTCCTATTAGCCCCGTATTATCATGGGGCAGGGAAAGCCACTTGAATTCGCTTTCTTAACTCACAACGAGGGCTCACTTCTTACCCATTCGCTTCGTCCAGTATGGCCAAATCAGCAGTTCTTGAGCTCGTCAGGGCATCCATCGCGGGTCCCAACCCCAACCTTGACCGTCTCGTCAAACTGTTCTCCACTTTCCGAGGCAATGACAAAGTTCTTATGGTTCGTGGTGGGGTTTTCCCTTCTCTAACAAGCCCCGCAAACTAACTTGCTTCCCATTCAGTTGATTCAATACACCTGCAAAATCTTGGTGGCCTACTTCAACTACCGCAAAAAACCCGGCCTCGCCACCCGTTTTGCCAACCTCGGTGGACCCACCGCTGACTTCCGTATTCTCCTCCGTTACTCCGGACTCGTCCCAATGCTTCAGGCAATCTTGGCGGTCGAGAGAAGCCCACCAGCTTCGCGAACTCTACTCTGGGTGGAGAGGCTTCAGAATTTAAGCATGGTGATCTATTACCCTCTAGAGCATATCTACTGGCTGGGTGCACACAACGTCATCCCTCTTTCCACAGAAAAGACCAACAAGATCAGTCTCTGGTCGTGCCGCTTCTGGGCTGCATACGTCGTCCTGCAGTTCATCCACAGCTACGAGGAATATCGTCTCTGGAACGTCAAGCGTATCGGTTTGTTGAAGAAGTCCGGCGAAGACTCCGTCGACCCCAACGAAATGGAAGCCTTGATGGCCGAGAAGCGCAGCATCAAAGATGTGGCATATCGTGAACACCGCTTACTTCCCCATGACTTTGCATTGGTCTCTAGAGAAATCGCCAATCCCCGAATGGTTCATCGGTGTTTGTGGTGTAGTCGCTGGCCTATACCAGCTCCAATTTGCCTGGGAATCCACAGCCTGATCGGTGATTTATCCGCGCCAGTGCAACTTGGCCGTATTCCCATAGAAACCATTCAAATGTCACCTTTAATAGCCATTATGTATTAAACCCTCATATAACCAAGTATTTCGTGCATAAAGCCAGGTTATTTCCATCACAATAAAGCTCGATGTTCTGGGAAAATCACGCGCTCGTTCCATGAATGTACCCACACTCACACTCACACTCCCACCTCTCCCTAGTTGATGGGGAATTCTCGGTAATTTTCCAGGATTGCCAATGGATCAGATTGATCAGGAATCCAGGAAATCGTGGAAAATTTTACTCGGAAAATATAGTCGCAGAAGATAAACAAATCTGGTTAGTTTTTCTTGGGTAAACGATACAAGACCTTTGGGTGAATTTCCTACCTGTATCTGTTCCTGGTACACGTACACCGCACTCGCAAAATGGATCCTTACGCAGCACAAGCCGCATACCATCCAGCCGCCATGGGTATGGCCCAAGATGAAAGCTTCAAAAGCCTGTATGTTGGAAACCTCGATCCTAGAGTGACTGATTACATGCTTTGGGAGATCTTCGCCACCGTCGGACAAGTCATCAGCATCAAGATCATTCCCGACAAGAGTGTAAGTTCCCCTTGATTCTGTGACCACCTCCGTTTGTTCTGCCGGCGGGGATTTGTGTACATTGGGTCAATGCGGTTTTGGAAGCGATGGTCGCATAGGTTGTTTTACTACGATACCAATAACCCAACTGATGCACGTCTTTCTTAAGCTCTAGTCACATACAAAGGGCTAGGTTCAACTGGATGTTGAGTTGTATGCTTAGAGTAGGCACTTTTTTCCTCTCGTACCGATCGAATCCAACACAACCCACCATTTCACCAACACTACCACCCAACCCACTCGTCAACACGCTGCTTACCGCATTTATATTGTTGTTTTAGTATGCTCACGGTGGCCTGAACTATGGTTTTGTCGAGTACATTGACCACTACTCCGCCGATCAAGCTTTGCAGACCCTGAATGGCCGAAAGATCTTCACCTCCGAAATCCGAGTTAACTGGGCATTTGCAGGCGCCAACGCTCATAAGGAAGACACATCAAGTCAGTCACCAAGCTTCCGGGAGTCCTGGACCAGATTCGCTAACCACTCATATCTCTATAGGCCACTACCATGTTTTCGTCGGTGACCTAAGTCCTGAGGTGAACGATCAAGTACTAGCCAAAGCATTCAGCGCCTTTGGCAGCATGTCGTATGTGCAGTTTACACCAAGCATGTTGGGTCAGTCGAGATGCTAAATGAATCCTGTAGTGATGCCCGTGTTATGTGGGATATGAACTCCGGAAAGTCGAGGGGATACGGATTTGTTGCGTTCAGAGAAAAGGCTGTATGTGGATTTCGATGGGACATGGCCGTTGCCAAACGACGCTAACTAATGAGTTTCCTTCCTTAGGATGCTGATCAAGCCATCAACACGATGAACGGTACGTATCACCTCATACGTCTTGTGTTTTGAAGGGCCCACCTCATCCAGATTTGCGATTCTAGGCGAATGGCTAGGCAGCCGAGCCATCAGATGCAATTGGGCTAACCAGAAAGGCGTGGCCTCCACCCCCGCACCAAGCTCCACGCCACGTTAGTATACTCTATCACTGAGTGGGTCAAGTTCATTTTACTGATCTCGGCCTTTTGCAGCTGCCACATCCTACAAACAAAGCATGACTTATGAGACGGTCGTTGCTCAGAGTCCCCAGCACAACACCACCATCTACGCAGGAAACCTGGCCCCCTATACCACCCGTGAGTATCCACGAAGGCGTATCGACTAAGCTCCCGACTGACCCCCATCTGTTTCGTATTTCCAGAGGAGCAGCTCTACCCAATATTCCAACAGTATGGCTATATCATCGACATTCGCATGCAGGTTGATCGTGGCTTCGCCTTCGTCAAGCTGGACACCCATGAGAACGCCGCCATGGCCATTGTTTCTCTTCATGGGGCTGTGGTCAACGGCAGACCGCTGAAGTGCTCCTGGGGGAAAGACAAGCCCTCTGATAGCACATCCACCCCCTCATACCCTCAGCAAAACTACGGCTACATGGCACCGATGTACTCCATGTACCAGCCACAAGCCTATCATGCTGACGCTGCTGCTGATCCAAATGGCCAAGCTGCTCCAGGCTGGGATGGCTATGCAATGTACGATCCCTATGCGCAATACTACGGCGCCTACGGGGCCCCGGCTGCCTATGGCGCCGTCAACACAGACCCCAACGCCCCCTCACCTGCCGCTACCAACGCAACGCAACCCGCCAGCGCTAACGGGGAGGTGGGCGCGCGATCCGCTAATCAGTAAGAATAAAGCAGGTGGGAAGCGAGTATAGTTTGTCCATGTACATTATTGCAAGAAGTCCATCCTATGCAATGGTAGAGGCGTCAATCGAAATAAAGTTGGACCCAATCTTGCTTACATAAACCACATATCCAGCCAGAGCTAAACAGGGATGCCACCCGTTTAAATAGGAGTTGAACGGGAATGGAAATAGGACAGGAGCGGATTTCCGGGGTGTGGTCCCTACCCGAAAAATCGAATCAACAAAAGCGATCCACCTGAATCGAAGGTCCCTCCTTTCCTAGTTGGCAGCAAACCTTCTGTATCACGGTAATTCATTCAATTCGATTCAATGCGTCCCCTCACCTAGGAACCGAATGCTAATCCACACTTCTCATCCATCCATCCATCCGCCCCTAGCCCGTTTTACATAAGGCACAACATCGCAATGGCTCTTCCCGCTGAAGTTTCTCAATCCGAAAGCATCTTGCTTTTCAACAAGTGGTCCTACGAGGATCTTGAGATCAAGGACATCTCCTTGACTGATTATCTCCAGATCAGAAGCCCCGTGTACCTGCCCCACACCGCCGGTAGATACGCTACCAAGAAGTTCCGCAAGGCTCAGTGCCCCATTGTCGAGCGTATGACCAACTCCCTCATGATGCACGGTCGTAACAACGGCAAGAAGCTCATGGCCGTCCGCATCGTCAAGCACGCCTTCGAGATCATCAACCTTCTCACCGACCAGAACCCCCTCCAAGTCCTCATCGACGCCATCATCAACTCCGGTCCTCGTGAAGACTCCACCCGTATTGGAAGCTCTGGTACCGTCCGTAGACAAGCTGTCGATGTTTCTCCCTTGAGAAGAGTCAACCAAGCCATTCACCTCTTGACCACTGGTACTCGTGAGTCTGCCTTCAGAAACGTCAAGACCATCGCCGAATGCTTGGCTGATGAGCTTATCAACGCCGCCAAGGGATCCTCCAACAGCTATGCTATCAAGAAGAAGGACGAGCTTGAGCGTGTTGCCAAGAGCAACCGTTAGTGGTCACTTGTGGTGTATTTGGGCCCAGCAAACAATAAATTTCCATTTAGAGGTCAACTTCACATGGGATAGCGTCGGGGAATTATTGGGTTTATTTAAGGTGGTCGGTTTGGATCCATCAGGGATCGGGGGGAAGCATGAAGGAGGCATGATTGTTGCTGTGTCATCCAGGTTTGCGATCGCGGGCAAGGCGATAATTGATTGGAGCAGAGTAGGATGATTGATGAAACCGGTCGTGCTTTCGAAATAAATATGCATCATTTTGTATCATCCGTGAAATACCATTGTTTTGATGGGGATTACCGTTCTCTGACGGAGGGATTTGTCGGGGAGGGAATCCCGTGATTTAATCGCCTTGATTTCTAATTGAATTCCGCATTTTCAGTTCGCCCATCTCATTTGTTGCGAAGCACCATTCACTGACGCTTGCTCACCACTTGGTTATCTTCACCACATTAATTCAGTTTGTTCACTCTGGAAGCAGAAGTGGCTACCTACTACCTAGTTCACACCCCACCTGGCATTCCATACCGCTGCTTTTCTCTCCTATCTAACCCCCACCAGTCCATTCGGCTTCTTTTTGCCCCCCGCCTGCTTTGATTCCCTTACCTCAGACAAATACCTTTCGGTTTTCCTCCACTATACACTAGCGTTACTTTACCTTTGTTAGCCATACGAAAGTTTGATAATGGGTGCTTGCTCGAGTTGCTGTATTGGTAGTACGTGGCGATTCCCATCCACCCAACCATTTCATCTGATTCACTCTTTCCCCCATTCCCACTCCTAGGCAAACAAAGAACCGGTCTCTACGAACCCTTGCTACAGGAAAATGAACGCGAAGCCGTCGCCGATTTGCTCCAGTACTTAGACAGTATGTGACCACCACCCCTTAGTAAAGTTTCCCCTACCTACACTTACTCAACCGCTTCGTATTCTGCAAGGTCGGACCAGAGCGGACACCAACTTCTTCGAAGGGGATCCTTTGAGGGCGCTGTCCACCCTGGCCTTCTCGGACAACCTGGATCTGCAACGTTCCGCCGCTCTCGCCTTTGCCGAAATCACGGAAAAAGGTATGTGCTCTGGTTTCGCTTGTAGTTCCGCCGGATGGTTCGATTCTAATTCTCTTCGGAAGACTCGAGAGAGGTTTCTAGAGAAGCCTTGGAGCCCATCATGTTTCTTCTTCAATCTCCTGATGTTGAAGTTCAACGTGCGGCTTCCGCCTCCTTGGGCAATCTGGCCGTCAACAGTAAGATATTGTTGCTGGATTCCGCTTGTTATACGCCGATTCTAATCGTGGGCCTTGTGGTATCTTTCTTCAGCGGAGAACAAGCTCTTAATTGTTAGAATGGGTGGTCTAGAGCCGCTTATCCGTCAAATGCTATCACCCAATGTAGAGGTTCAATGTAACGCCGTAGGTTGCATTACAAATCTCGCAACTCATGGTAGGTCTCTTTGTCCAAGCACCACACCATCGGACACCCAGCAGTTAACCATGACCAACTCCTCGGGTAGATGAGAATAAGGCAAAGATCGCCCGAAGCGGGGCACTTATCCCATTGACCAAGCTTGCACGCTCGAAGGATATGCGTGTCCAGAGAAATGCTACCGGCGCATTGCTGAACATGACCCACTCCAGTATGTATTTGTTGGCGGATCCTACGCAGTACGGATGATGTAACCTAGTCATGTTTGCAGTCGAGAATCGCCAACAGCTTGTCAACGCCGGAGCAATCCCAGTTCTTGTCAGTCTGCTAAATTCCCCAGACACCGACGTCCAATACTACTGCACGACCGCGTTGAGTAACATCGCAGTGGATGGTACCTCAGTATATGCGCACTTATTCTTGCGTTCACCTCGACCTAATCGTAATTTCTGTCACCAGTTGAGAACAGAAGGAAGCTCACCCAATCGGAAACCCGCCTCGTCAACTCGCTTATCGCCCTGATGGAATCCACCTCACTCAAGGTCCAATGCCAAGCCGCTTTGGCACTCCGAAACCTGGCCTCTGATGGTTAGCCCATTCCCATGCTCTCCACAGCGTGACCACCCCTAACGTTCATTCCTCCACTCGCAGAAAAGTACCAGCTCGACATTGTGCGCTCAGGCGGTCTGCCACCATTACTGCGCCTACTTCAGTCCTCGTTCCTCCCATTGATTCTCTCCTCTGTCGCCTGCATTCGAAACCTTTCCATTCACCCGCAGAACGAGGCGCCGATCATAAACGCTGGTTTTGTTGGCCCTCTGGTAGAGTTACTGGGCTACGACGAAAACGAGGAAGTGCAGATCCATGCCACCAGCACCCTGCGTAACTTGGCTGCCAGCTCCGAAAAGAACAAAAAGGTCATCGTGGATGCCGGGGCGGTCGAGAAGATCAAGGATCTGGTGCTGGAGTTGCCGGTTGCAGTTCAAAGCGAAATGACTGCTGCCATTGCAGTGCTGGCTTTAAGTGGTAGGTGTCGTCAGCACCAGTGGTGGACACTTGGCCGAGACTAACCGGGGATTTTTCTAGACGAGCTGAAAAGTGTCATGCTGAACAAGAACATCTTCAGCGCACTGATCCCTCTCACGCAGTCGGAGAATCCGGAGGTGAAGGGCAACACTGCAGCGGCCATTGGAAACCTGTGCACCAAAGTGGACGACATCACACCTTTCTTGAATGCTTGGGATGAGCCATCCGGTGGCCTTCACCAGTATCTTACACAATTCCTGAAAAGCAAGGATACCACCTTCCAGCACATAGCAGTCTGGACAATCGTTCAATTTTTGGACATGAAAGGTACGAGCATGTCCGCTTGCGATACCACACTCTTGGCCTTACTGACCGATCGCGAATCTAGATGAAAGCCTGACCCAGAAAATCGCCGAGTCCAAGACCCTTGCTTCGTTGGTCAAGAGCCTGGCATCACAAGTCCCAGAGGCGCCCAGCGCCGAAGTGACACCCAACAACGCGGAGGATGCTGGCGATGAAACAGAGATCTCTGCCCTTGCCAGAAGAGTCCTGACCATCATTGAATCCAGTGCCACCCAGTAGCCTATTTCCTTTCTATACTGGCCAACCCATGTACCCAATCTTATTAATGGTAAGCATCCACAAACCCATCCACTCCGCCCACCCCACCACTCACCGACCTCCCAGCAGGCTCGCTAGCGGAAATGAATTTGAAGTGATATAGTTCGGATGGTTCTTATGTATGTTTCTCCTGTACTTACCGCTCCTCCTCCCTTTGAATATTTCTCTTTTATATCACATCCGCCATCGCCACCATGCACCCTTCTCTCTTTAATGCTAATTTATCCAGGAGATCGTCGCATCCACCCTTTCTTGTATCTCGCTCTCTGCACCCACTGTTTTCCCACTGCTTTCCAAAACGGATCCCATTTGGGAATCAATAAACCGAGCCGTTCATTCTATTTGGTCTTATTAATCAGGAAAACGATACAGAAGTGTTCATTGGTGGGGGAGGGGATAGAATTAAAATCACAAGATTGAAGCTATGATAGTGATGAGGGTTAGATGAGAACGAAATGGAAATAACACTCGCTATCTATTTACATTCTATTACGATTATTTGTTCTTGATCTTCCAGCTGCCGGGCTTGGAGAGCTTCTTGGCTAGCTTCTCCTTGTTCACTGGCTTGACCTTGTCGCGGTTCTTGTTCTTGACGTTGGCCTTCTCGTAATAGTGTTGACCGACCTTCTTTTTGTTGGTGGTCATGCGGGTCTTCTTGGACTTCTTGTCGTCCTCGCTCTCCTCGTCGTCGCTGATACGTTTCTTCTTCTGCTGGGCGGAGCTCTCGGCAACCTCCTCAGAATCGTCCTCGCTCATTTCCGCGGTTTCCTCCCCGACGACGCTTTCAAAGACCTCGTCCCAGTCGGGAACGTCCTCGGCATTCTCCGCCTCCTCGGTCTCTGCGGGGGCGTCCCCTTCAGACTTCTCCAGACTTTCTTGAGCTTGCTCTTCCTCTTGCATCTCCTCATCCTCCCTTCTCAAATCATCAGGCAAGAAATCGGCGACCACTTGGATCTTTCGGAAGATCTGCTCCACGCCGATCTTGCTCTTACCGTCCTCTTCCTTGACTGGCTTCTCGCCCTCAGGGGGTGCGGCGTAGAAAGGAATCTTACCGCGCAACCAGTCATTCAGCACCATCTTGGAGACGGCGGTCAGATCGGGCTCACCACCCTTGAGCAACTTGCCGGTCTTGTGGGAGAGCTGGGTGAGGAAGTCGATGTGGTCCTCCCAGTCGTCCAGCTCGTAGGTTCGACTGATGTACTCCCGTCTAACGCGGGAGAGGATTTGTGGGATGTGGTCTTCGGGATTCTTGATATTCTCGATACGAACGACTCCCTTGAGCACGATGTCGGTCTCGGTATCTTCGGTGGAGGGATGCACCACACCTGGACAATCGATCAGGTAGATTCTCTTCATCAAGGTGATGTACTGCCAGACCTTGGTCTCACCAGGAATGGGAGCCACGTTACAGACCTTCTTCTTCTTGAGGGTGTTGATGATGGAACTCTTTCCGGTGTTTGGATACCCGATGAACCCAACACTGATCTGCTTCTTGTCAGCGTGCAGCTTGGCGAACTGGCGGAGCAGTTGGATCAACGAACCCTTACCGAAGGAGTTGTTCACACTGGCGTGGAAGGCGAGGGTGGGGTACTCTTGGGAAAGGTGCTTGACCCAGCGGGCAGTCACCCAGGTGGGAACCAAGTCACACTTGTTCAACACGAAGATCAAGTGCTTGTGTGGGGTCTCTTTCTTCATGTGGCTGATCACGTTTTGGCAGCGGGTGCCAAGGGGATCTCTCGAATCCAACACATGGATGACCACATCCGAGGAATCAATCACCTTGTACAGCTCGTTCCAAATACGCTTCGACTGACCCTTCTGGAAGATCGCCTCACGTGCTTCGGTGATGTAGTCGGTGATCTCGTTAGCGACCAAGGAAACATCCTTCTTCTCGCTGTAGTTCTCAAGGGACTCTTCTACATTGGTGGCCAAATCCTCCAGACTGCTGATGTTCAGCTTGGGCTTCTTACGCTGAGCCTTAGGGCCGAAGGTATGGTCGAAGGTCTCAGTCTCCAACATGTGCATTCTAGAGGTTTTGGTTGGATCGGTCAACAAACTCATGGGGAGCTTGTTCTGACGAAGAAGAACCTGGTAGGGGTCATTAAGCTTGGACCCAAGCTTCTCACGGAAGTCCTCGAGCGCCTTTTGACCGATGACTCTGGTGTTTCCTGGATGAATGAGAACGGTTAATGAGGAGCCAGGAGGGCAACGTAACTTTAAGCGAAACCATACCGAACCACTTGCGGTTAGGCTCAACACGAGCAACAGGGGCCTCTTTGCTTTGGAAAGCGGCGGCCTTGATGACATTGCCGTCTCTGTCGTGAACAGCTCTGCCGGAATTCAACATGTTCACGAACTTGACCTTGTTTTTGTCACGATAAAAGTTCTCCCCCTTCAAGCGAGTCCCGTAGGGCTCCTTCTCGGAGCGGGCGACTCTGTTCTTTTCCTTCTTGAATTTTCCCATGTTTGGAAGACCGTTGACTGCGTTGGTGACAAAGCTAAAGGAAGGGAAGAATTGCTATCGAAAAAAATTGACCAGCAATAAGAGATGGGGAAAAAAAAGGAGGTCCGCTTTGAATTTGCGAATGAATCTGCCACTGGAAATCGAGCGCTTGATATCCTAGCATTCAAGCTTCATCGCTTTTTTTTCGGCCCAGTAATTTTTTTTTTCGAGTCGTGTGTGGTGTGGTGCGGTGCGGTGGATCGCCGGATTTGGTTATGGATTTCGTGAATTCCACGAAGCATTTGTCAGTAGGACTGCCTATGGTTGATATAGTCAAGTGAATTTTATTTGTTTATTACAGAAGAAATAAGCTGGAAGTTGAGTCAACTCGCATCTATGCATATATCGAGAGTGTAGCGGGCATTTACTACTGCTATGGCCCTCTACTTTCTCATCAAAAGGTAAATGTTCTCGGAGACGGAGATGTTTTGAAGATGTCTGAAATCTCCCTCCAAGGCCATCAACAAACCACCATATGAGGCGTAGACTGACACCTTGGAGCCTGAGCTCTCGTCGTACTTGTAGACCTTTCCGTACATGACATATTCATAGTCGTCGGCCAAGTTCTTCTCGGTACGTTCTCTCCAGGACTCCTTCTTTCCACTGGCATCCAAATCACGAACACCATCCAACGAGAGCGATGAGGCCAAGACCAAAGAGAACTTGTCCCCAATCTCCAAGGGATACAACTCGTTGTTGAAATCCAAAGTCAACTCCATGTCGTAGTTTTCAGAGCGAGCATTCAGGCGGGAAACTAAGGCAATAGAAGATTAGTCACCGAATGGGATGGACTTGAGCCTAGCACGAAAGTACCTCGGTCGAATTTCTTGCCATCCCGGTCCACATCTTTAATGTCGAAAATATCGGAAAAAAGGATGTTCTCTCTCTTGTCCATGGTGCTCTAATAAATCACGTACAAAGAAACAAGCCTTCCTCTAAACCACTTTTGATGTAATAAGGATTTTTTTCTTTTTCTATCCTTGTTATTGATGAAAAAATCCAGCGATTTTTCTTCCAGGGATTCTGATTGGACGAGGGCTAAGGTGAGCTGCTTCACACTAAGGAGACCAAGCTAATGACTAATGGATACTGGCAATTGGATATTTGGAGTATAGACTTTTATTCTCTGAACATGGAGGTGTCCGAGTGGGATTGGCATAACAATTGGTATACAGAGTTTGCTGTTTAGGATTCCATCAATTCACGAAGACGACGGACGGTACTGCGAACAGTGGCAGCAGCAGTGGTAGAGACGGTCCAAGCACCACCAGCCATCACCTTACGGCAACCACGGCATTCCCAAATGCCAACGGATTGACGCTTGACGGCGTCCTTGCCACAGAAAGTACAGGTATACTTGGCGTGCTGAGTGATTTCCATCTTCTTCACTTGCTTACGAAGAGAAGCACCGTAACGGGTACCGTACTTACCGACAACTCCAACCTTTTTGGTGCGCTTGGCCTAGGGGGTGGGGTCAGTATTGGATGGATGGCTAGGATGGATCATGAAAACACGTACCATTTTGAACAGGTGAGGTGGACAAAAAGAAGGAAGTATCAGCCATATGACTCCTACTTTTGATTCCTCTCGCATTCCAGGGTGCTCGGGTCTGGCATTTTCGGTGACCATGTATTCTGGGGTGCTCAGATCCGGGATTTTCGGTGACCATAATTCGCATCCGAGTCAGGGGGTTTGGTTTCATCACTCGCCTCGTGGCACACGCAGCCACAAGGCAAGCCAATTCTGCGCCTGGCAGTCCATTGCCCCGCAATCAGTGGAGATGAGCTCATGGGATCCGTCGATAGAAGCGCTAAATTTCGCCAGACACCCACCTTGACGCCGTATTTCTTCCATCATTACCACCTTGACGTCGTATTCCTTCCATCATTGCCACCTTGACGTCGTGTCGCTATCATCAATCCCACCTTGACGTCGTATTGCTTCCATCATGATGTGTTTTCCAGAAATAGACTGGGACGAGATACTTGGGTATTTTCAACCCTAGATTGGTGGTCGATTTGCCATTTAACTGATTTCTACAAATAGCTACAATACTACTCGAATAGTGCAGATCAGAGACCGCAGGCTCGGTTTACTTTATCTCCTGCTGCGTCTGGCAATCGTCGCCTATATCATTTACGCGATCGTTGTGAACAGGTCCTATGAGACTTATCAACCGGTTGTCCCTGGTATGTCTTGTCTCGTGCTAGACTTCCTCCCATCTAAGGCTAATCGCGCGCTTTTAAGGCTCCACTCAGATAACCTTGATTGAGCCACCAGGGGGTCTCCAAGCCCAAGACTATTGTCGTCGTCTCAACTGTCTTTTCTGGACCACAAGCCAGATCATGTAACGCATCCTCCAGTGCCTCCTTAGTCGCGGCAGAGTACTAAAACCATCACCTCGCATTGCCAGGGTGCGACAGGATCCAAGCTCAGTGTTTCTCACGACCAGTGTATCGATGAAGCGATACTTTCAGCCGCCAGGCTGCAACAATCTACTCCCGGGCACCCCCGGGTGTAAATTCGACCTTCAGATACCAACTGAAACCCAGCGGTATTTCATTGCGGACATTGAGAGGTACACAGTAAGTGGCATGTGTCAAGGCAACGGTTGACGTGATGTGGCACTGACGCTCCATCTAGCTATTGATTCGACATACCATGAAACGATCCCCGGAAGGCGCTCTGATCCAAAGCAACTCCCTACCAGGGTCGCTGATAGGTATCGATGGCAAGGTTTTCCCCGACGCTGATCGAGGCCACTTCGCGAACGAAACCAGGCTCGAGAGCTTCCCCGGGGATCTGATGTCTTTGGGAACCTTGCTGGGCGCCGCCAACGTATACCTGGATGGTACGCAATGTCGGTCCGGATTCGAGCTAGCATCCACCTAACCCAACTTGCTGTAGATCTCTCACCCGCCCCGGACGCCAATCACAGACTGGGGGAAACTTTGAGAGCATCTGGAGTATCCATACCAGTCACCATCAAGTATCAAAACGAGCCCTTGAACCCAGGCGCCATCTCTTACAAGTATTTCCCTGATGCCTCCAATGCCGAGGTCTACGGCATCGAAGAGGCTCAGTACGATCCAGAAAACGGAAGCTATCTTGTTTATCAGAGACATGGGTAAGCGGAGCGTCGATGTCGAGTTAACCTGCGATCTAACCGTTCCCCCCTTTACTTGATAGCATCCAGTTGGTCTTCTCTCAGACTGGTAGGACATAGACATCATATAAGCCGCATTGTCATCTCTGACCCTCTGCTTTAGGGAACCTTGGGCGCTTCTCGCTGCTCCTGCTATTAACCAGCTTGGTGGCTGCTTTTATTCTTTTAGAGGTGGCCAAGTGGCTGGTAAACCTACTCATGCTCCGTACGTTCAGAGAGCGTCGCATATACAAGAAGGCGAAATACTCCCGCACACAAACATTACGCACCATCCGCGAAAGACGCAGCATCCGTATTGCCAATCGGAACAGTGCCAGTCAGGCGAAGAATGAGGAGCTCCCGGTCGTCAACAAACCATTACCGGATCTACCGCCACCGACATTGGACGAGGAGGACGAGGACAGGATCATGGTTTTGGAACTCGGCAAGGACGAATACCAAGGGGAAACCTCACAGAGAAGCCTCGTCTAGACAGGCGCACCCTACAAGATTTCGGCCAATCTTGACGAATACTTCGGCCTGGCCCATCCACGCCCTGGCTTTGGGTCAGCAATCATGTGGTCCACCATGTCCTTGAGATTGCACTGCAGTTTAGCCCCTCTGGCCTGCAACAAAAGTGGTTTATTTGTTGTACAAACCATGTGCCCTACCAAACCGACCCCTCCCTATCCCCATTGCATTAGTTTTTCCTTGGCAACTATATAAATAATATCAATGAACATCTACATACTGGGCCAAGTGATGATGCAAGCGAGCAACAAGGCTGCGAACCACCCAATTCCCAACTGTCGTTACCATGGCAACATGGTGTTGCGTGATTGGAGGGTGGGATTCCCAAACCTCGTATCATTCGAAAGAAACACCAACACCCTTGATACAGACGTTACACAGTCTCTGCCAGCGTTTCGAGCCAAATGTCACACATGGTATTGGTCAGATAGGTGTCTCACTTAGTTTCCGCCGGGATGGTAGACACAAATGTTCCACCCATGGAGAGCGGCTGAAATAGGAAACAGAGGCAGAGTGCGAGACAACGATCCCCGAAACCCGCCATCGCGAATCTCCACCTGGCTCCTAACAGTCATGGCCAGAACTCTATACGTAATGGTCGCTGGGTGATACGTCGGACATTTACTGAAATGGGAATCATTCAGTACACTATCCGCATTTGTAACGCGGGTTGTTACTGATTGGAAATCCGGATTGATTAACTGCACCAGCTTCCTTGGAGAAAGGTGTCTACCGCTGCTCCATATGGTCACGCTTTCCATAGCCGGCCGTCGTGTAAAGTCAACGACACACTCACCCCGCGTCTAGATGAGATGCACACATGGGGAATCATCGAATTCGAGGGGCTATCAAATAAGGCATCTTGTTCATGTAAATTCCGAAGCACCAGCTGAACAGTCCATAGGCCCATCTTAGTTGGCTCGGGTGTTACATCCACTCCACCAATCCAGTCTCGACTACAGCACTGGCTATATTGGCAGCGGTTGCTCAGAAAATTTCCATTTGGAAACAGATTAAGATAAATAAAGTTATCTGGCGAGTTCATCCGCTGATGTGCCTGATACTGCCCATCACAGCCATCACCATCATTGGCTGGGGTGGATTCCGATCTAGGGTTAATTTAGCCCGGGGATTGAATAAAATATACTGGCCAACCTTTTTTTCACTCCCGAGCCGAGCGATACACAATCAATGGGAAAGGGGGGCTGGAGATTCTTAAAATTCGGAGTCTCCTTTCGGCCGGTTCGCAAATCAACTTCACCAGCTTTGTCAACGTTTTACCGAGATTGGGGTTCGATTTCCGGACGTCTACGGGCCCATATAAATTCCCCTCCCACCCGCACCATCCTCATTCCCCTCGTTCGCGCCCATTGATGTATCCCGTAGGCACTTCCCAAAATCCCGTGATCCTTCCAACCAACTATGTGTCACCACATCAAAAAGATGTCCCAATTCCTCACACGCCCTTGATTTTTCGCCCACTGAACGAGGACCAATTGATGGCCATTCTGGCCACCCCTAGCCTGCCACCGGCCTTGCAGGTCTACGAGAACACCTGCCTCACCGACTTCGCCACCCAGATCGTGGGTCGGCTGTGGCATGGCGACACCCGACCCCAGTACTTTCCCCTTGCCGGCTTTCGCAAGCTCTGCTACATCCTCATCAAATCCGCCTCCATCACAGCCCACACCCTGGCGTTGATTTTGCGCTACGTCGCGCTGTTCAGACAGTACGAGCCCTACGCCAACACCCAGCCCGGCTCCGAGTTTCGCGCGATCATCGTGGCCACCATCCTGGCCAACAAGTACCTCGAAGACAAGCCGGTGGCCCATCGGGCCTGGGCCGACATCACCAACGTTACCTGCCAGGAGTTGAGCCAGATGGAGATGGAGTTCTTGTGCCGGATCCACTTCCAGGCTCACGTCACCTCGACGCAGATGGCCTCGTGGGTGGACGCCTTGAGGTACTACCAGGTCGAGTTCAGCGGGTTCAACACCAGGCTGAGCCTCGCGGTGAAGCCCGATCCCATCCCATCAACCCCCATCGTCAAACCAGTCACGTGGGAACAGGCAGCCACCAAAAAGCGCAAGTATGATGTTTCCAACGAATGTCTGTGTCTCTTGTAAATAGCTGCGTAATCGACCTAAGCTTATACATACCCAATGCCGTCATCCCTCCACCACCACTTCCAAACCTCTGTACCATTCCACACGTTAATTCTCCATCCCAGTCAATGCCCCCTGTACATACGCCCCCATCGAACCTAGACATTTAATAAACATATCAAAAAGGTTTTCTCAGCATCTATCAGCATTTATCGTTGTTTATTGATGAGATCATGTGTGGATCATTGATCCAATAAAAAATTGCTGGCCTTGTTCAAATCGTTGTCATATCGTTCCAGCGCGTCCACCGACTGCTCCTGCGTGAATCCCATCCCCATCAACTCCTTCAGGTTGCTAGAGTAGAGGTCGTCCTCGGTGATCGGGACCGCCTTTGACTTCTTCTTGAACGGTTTGAACGAGAAGACCGGCGACTTGTGCTTGGACTTGGGGTGGTCGTTGGAGTGGGGGACCGGTACATCCCGAGGATGCTCCGGGTAGACCTCCGAGCTCGGGTTTGGCGGGTTAAATGATGGCGAGACTACCGAATCTCCGAATGGGTCGTATTGTGGTGCAGGGTTGGGATTCGTTGGCTCGGTGGGGGGTGGGAACTGGTCAAAGTGAGGGGCAGGATTTGGTTGATTGACATGAGTGAAAGTTGCGTTATCGTCAAAGCCGGAAGTAGCTGTGGGTAGGCGCTTGGGGTGCAAATGCGTCTCCAAAGACATCGTCAAAGCCGATGCTATTATTCGCCTTATTCAGGTCCACCTTTCCACCGAAAGCCTCGTCTAAATCGTTGGTGTCGGTTAGATTGTTGCTGTCGGCTGCTTTGAAATCGTCAAAGCCGAACCCAGTGAATGGGCTATTGGAGGGGGCTTGGCTCACGTTGGAGCCGCTTGGTTTGAAATCCATCGAATGGTCGGTGGGCTGTTTCGCGCTAGGGAACTCGGAGTTGAGTTCGAATTCGTCAAATGGCGACTTCGCCTTCGATGTGTCGAACGAAGTGTCGAAATCAACATCGAAATCGGTATCAAAGGCCGCATCAAACTCAGTCAGCCCGCCGTTTATACCACTGGCTCGTTTGGCCTTAAGATCGACGAATTCGTCGTCAAAAATGGTGTCAAAATCATCCATGATCTTGCCTTTCTCCTTGGCCCCTTCACTGAAATGAACTGCGGAGGATTCGGCTTGAGGCTCCTTGACATCTGGTTTGGTTTCCTTGTTTTCTTCCACAGCAACTGGCGCCTCATCCTTTTCTAGAGTTGGTACTGGCAGCTCCTTGTTTAGGTTGATTTCTGGTTTGTGGGCAGCCACTGGTGCTGGCATTGGCTCTGGTTCCTCAGTGTAGTTTGGTGACACAAATGGCTCCTCTTGGTCTACCTGCTCTACGGATGGCTTTTCTTGCTCTTCCGTGGGCTTGTCTGAGGCGCTTGTGGAGATGGGGTCCACTGGCTGGCTATTGTCAGGTGATTCCCAGAATATGGGGTTGCCGTAAGTCACAGGTTCTTGCGGTTGCAACTCGAAGTGAGAGTTGGGGGACGCGTTAGGCGGAATAAACGAGTCGTCAAAGCCAGAGGTGAATGGGTTTTCTTCCAAGTTTTCGGAATCGATTGCGGGGAAGGCTTCATCAAAGCTAGTGGGGCTTAAGCTATGGCGTTCCGAGTTGCTACGGACTGGTTCATTGAATTCCGGTGATTTCGACTCTTCATCCTGGACGATGAACGCAGTCGGTTCGGCGATTGCCTTCTTGTTATCGGTGGGTGTTTCTTCTGGTTCAGGAGTCTCGACAGGGGAATGTCTGGCCTCGGCTTCAAAGGAGCGGTTTGCATCATCCCTCAGGTGGGCCAGCTCTTCATTATGCTTGTTGACCTCCTCGTCCAGCTTTTCCCTCTCGGCTGTGACACTAGCAAGTTGCTCCCGGCTTGTTTGTAGCTGGATGTTTTGCTGCTCAATATCGCTGCTCAACTTGTCATTTTCCATCTTGAGTGCTTGCATCTCTTCGGTCAATTGGGCGATCTTTTGCAAGATACCGCTGCTCTCGCCCTTACCTCTCTCCAGCGCTTCATTCAATTCACCTCTCTGGGCTTGCAGCTGTTGGATCGTCTGCTCGACTTCAGTATTCTCCAGTCTACTCTGCTCTAATGATTGTTCCAGCTCGCCCTTTTGAGCTTGTAGTTGACCAACTTCCTGCTGGATTTCATTGCTCTCCACCCTAAGCTTTTCTAGAGATTCCTCACATTCACCCTTCTGTGCTTGTAGCTGCTTGATGCCTTCCTCCAAATCGGTGAGAGCCTTACGACTAGACTCGAGCTCCTCGTTCTCTCTTTTCAGAGTGTCCTGAAGCTCTTGAACGGCCTGCACTTCCGCATCGTGTTGGGCCTTGATTTCAGCGTATTTCGCTGTAAGCTCGCTCTTCTGCAATGCAATGGTAGCTAGACTGGCCTCAAGCTGGGTGTGTTGCTGTCTGGCTTCATTGGCGGCTGTGGTGGTCTGAGCTATCTGGGTTTGAAGATTTAATACCTCGGAGGCGTCCGGCCCTGGTGTGCCAGATATGCTACCAACTGATTTCACGGTGTCACTCGCTGTCAACGGCTTGCCTAGTAAGTAAGAGAGTCAGCACCACAACAATGCTGCTTTGCTCGGCATGGTCGGGAACTCACTCTGCATCGGTGGGCTCTTGATCAACTCTAGGTTATCGTCGTTGAAGTCTAATAGCGAGGTGGGTTGGGCAGGTGTCGGAGGGAAGTTGCCAGCAGCTAGAAACAAACGGGCCTAAGCCTTTGGAGTCGCAGAGTGTCGTGCGCATACACTTACCCAGAGGCTTTCTCATAGAGGGGGGGATGAGGGAGCGGGGGAGTACTTGGGGCAGTTCGCCGCCTGAAAGCTTCAGCTGGATCAAGTACATTGACACGGCGAACTCCTCCCGATTGAGTTGTCCGCTCTGATTGATGTCGGCCAGGTCCCTAGATACGCGTGGGATAAGTAAACATCCAGTAATGCCAACAGCACATGCTCCTACCAAATTTGCGCCAACACGGCTTCGGGCAGCTTGGATCTTAAGAAGTATTGCACCGCCTCCTCTCCGGTGATGTACCCTTTCTGGTTGATGTCGATGGTGGTGAAGAACCTGTCGAACTTGGCCTTGTCTTCGGGCTTGATTGCCCAATCCTCCTCCGGTGCGTTTTTGGGAATGAACGGACTGTTATTGAGGGAGATTGATCTTGGATTGGCCTCCACTCTCTCAGTGGTAGGCATCCTTACCGAGGAATATCCTGAGTGCAGACTTGTTGACCCAGTGCGAGAGATTCCAAGATTTGGTGTGTTGCCATTGAATGTGCCACTGCGACTACGTGGTCCTACACCTTCCACAGCGGGCGACCCCATCTGGCCTCCCTTGGCACTGCTGAGGAGCTCGGGGGGCAGATGGCTTGGAATAGCTTTGATGGTCCCGTTCATGAAGTGTTGCACGAAGTACATGGCAATAATAAACTCGGATTGATCCAAACGCCCGCGGTTTCGCGTATCGGCTAGATTCCTATACAAGAGCAACACACTCATAAATGACCGAGCTCAAGATGGCCAAAGCTGCTGGTGGGGCATCAGCTACTTCTTTCGAGGCCGTTGCGGTGAAGAAAAACACTGACCAGATTTGCCCCAGTACATCAATGGGTAATTTGGACCTCATCAGTAGGTCTCTAGCTGCCTCGCCTTGGGGAAGAGAGTTTTAGTGAGCATGGTTGCCAAGGAGGAATGGAAGCTAGAAAACTATTCACCATCTAAGTCGCCATCTTTTGGATTGCAGTTATTGAAGATTCTAGAAAATTTGGCCAGATCCTCATTGGTAAGAGGGACAAGTGAGGAGCCAGATGGTCCGTATAGATTTGGAGAATTTGGTATGCTCATTATGCTGCTGCTTTCTCAAGGGAAAGAAATACGTCACGAGAACGAGTACCGGAGAATTCTTGTCGTAGAAATAGAGCAAAAGAGAAAGACTTCTCGACTGGAGATGAACAGGAAGAAGGAGGGTTTGTGGTTGGGAGTTGCCTAGACTCGAGACTTTCAGAAGGCAATATGGTTATGGCGTGGCTTGATTCAAGAAAGGGAGTAAAATCCCAGCGAGGGGATACTCGGAATTATTCAACCCCGATTTCGTGGATCAGCAAGTTGGGCAACTTTCGAAAAAAGGGATTTTATTTGTGTATTCTATTTATATACCTATTATGTACTTATAGCAAAATGAATGAAAGAATCTTCTAATTGTCGAAAACAATACGTTTGGACTTGGGCTTCACATCGCCAGTGTAGCCTGGGAAGTCGTAGTCGATACCGAGCTCCTGGAGCTTGGCTCTGGTCTTGGCCTCCTTCTTGAGGAGCTTCTTGACCACCCTGTTTCTCGACTCGCGGGTCTTGGGCTTGTTGTGCTCCTCGCGGGCGATCTTGTTCCAGGGAATGACTTTGAATTTCTTGTTGGCGCCGTCGAAAAGCTTGGGGTGGAGTTTGTCCTCTGGGATCACCTTACACTTCAACAGATGTCCGTAGAGAAGGTAGTTGTTCATGGTCTCGGCAACAATCTCCGCAACGTCCATTGACTTGAACTCGATGAATGCATAATGCTTGGATTTACCAGTCTGATTTTGAACGGTGCTATGGTTAGATCTCTGGTGGGTACGAAATGGCTGCAACTAAACAAATACCTTCTTGTTTCTGGATAATCTGAGTCTGGTAACAGTACCGAATTGTCCAAAATAAGCGCGCATCTCATCTTCGTAGAAACCGTGAGGGATGCGGCCCAAGTAGATGACTCCGGTGTCGACCTTCTCGGTGTGTGCCTTCTGGTCAAGTTGCTCAAGCTTCTTCTTCAACTTGGCCTCGTCTTGGGGATCCAAGGCAATGTGAGGCTTGTTGTCGGTGAACTCATCTTTGGCGAATGTGCTTTCCAGATCACCTTCGTCATCTGAACTATCTTCGCCCTCACTGCTGTCGATTCCTTGAAGGAGCTCAGTCTCATCAACCTCCTCCTCGCTCTCCTCCTCAGGCTTAGGAGCGCTCTTGGCGACGGGCTTGCTCTCCACAGCCTCCTCCTCCTCCTCGGAAGAATCAACTCCTTCATCACTGCTGGAATCGGCGGCAGCGATTTCCTCGGCAAACATGGAGCTTTCTTCCTCCTCTTCTTGCTCCTCCTCCTCCGATTCGCTTTCAGCTTCGACTACCTTCTCGGGAACCTTGGATTTTTTGGCTGCAGGTTTGTTCTTCTTGGCAGCAACTTCCTTTGCGGCAGGAGCCTTTCTCTTTTGTGCGGGAGCAGGCTTTACAGCAGCTTTAGCGGCTGGCTTAGCAGCGGGCTTGGTGGCGGCCTTAGCAGCAGGCTTGGTGGCCTTGGTGGCAGCGGATTTGGTGGGGGCAGACTTAGATTTGGGAGCCATGGCTTGTTATTGTGATTCCCCAGGAATGATTGAGTGCACAGGAAGGAATACTAAAAATCAATATTACAAGGCAAGTAACTCCTACACGCAGCAAGAAAAATTTCAGGTCGGCTCAACTACACTAGTCTTTTTTTTTTTCTCTAATCCTTTTCTTTTCACTCACCGAGAATGAATGCGATTCTTGGTTTTTTTTTGATCTTACTTTTTGGGACTGGTCCCATCTCCCCTAACCCTTGGTTTTGGTGCCATACTATTGAGGGTTCTCCAGACTCTTGGTTGAAATCTCTATTTATTGGGATGGTTTAGTGTCTAGCGTTTAGCGGATGTTTAATGTTACATAATGGTTGTTCAAAATATGGATTTTGTATATTACTGGTGTGATGGGCTAATGCAAGTTATCATATTCTTTGAGATATCCAAGTAGTCGCTTTTTATGGATGACTCCCACAAAGCGACCTTTATCTACAACACATAGGTAGCGCGTTCCAAGCTTGATGAACAGCTCTAGTACCACTTCCATCGGTGTATATTCCGTAACCGTGACAGGCGCATGATCCATGTAGGCACTAAAGTCATACTCATCATCAGGCACAAGTTCGGGATGCTCGGTGAAGTGGCAACACTTGTGCAGATCCAGGTTCTTGAGCTTCTTGATCACGTACTCCAACTCGTTACAGGCTATATACCCAATAAGATAGCCGTGGTCGAGAATGGGAAAGCCTCCATCCGGATATTCGCTGCCTAGCATACGTTGAATCTTCTTCTTCAACATCTTGATGGTATTTGGTTCGTTCACACTAATGACGTCCACATGATACTCGGTGATCTCTCCGGTACGTCCTAGGAAAATGTATTCCTTTTTGGAGTCCAGATAGGGATGTCCCTTTTGTTCAATCAATCCGTCGTAGATACTCTCTTCCGAAAATACGTCGCCCGTCCATTTTGCAACCAGGTTCGCAATGATCAACGGCAGCACGTACGAGAGTGAGCCAGTGAGTTCGAGCATAATGACGATCAAGGAGATGGTCATCCTTGTGGTTCCTGTAAGGGTGGCTGCCGCGCCAACGACCGCGTACAGCCCAGGGTTGATACACTGCTCTGAACCGCAGCTGGAAAAGAATGGACTGGATGGGTGGTTGATATGAAGCAATTCGACACCAATGCCGAGAATCTTTCCAGCCAACGCGCCAACTACCATCGATGGAATGAAAATACCGCACGGAATTCGAATGCCAAATGTAAAGCACACAAGGAACGTTTTGATGACCAATGCGATGGCTAGATCACCGACAATAGGTCCATATCCCGAAGGGCTACTTGGGCAGAGAGGGCGGTCTACACCGTCCCTTTTGCACTGTTGGAACAGTTCGGCAACCAACTCGCTGTTGCTTATTTTGGTCCACTTGTTCCAGTAACTGCACAGCGTAGTTATGATAATCAAGACCACCACCTCCAAGATAGGGTAGTTCTTCAGTTTGGTAGAGCGCATCTTGTTGTACCAGAGATTGACTTGGACAAAGAAATAGCCGAACAGCCCTCCAAATATACCCAGAATGAAGAAGAAGATCAACTCGAAATACTGCCACGGCTGATCGTAGAATACCTGGAACAGGACGATTTTCCCGGTTCTAAAGGGGTCCCACAGTTTCAAGAAGAAGGCACCAGAGAAGGCACAGACGAAGCTTCTAATCAACACACGGTTCGGAAAGTAGTAACTGACTTCTTCGAGACTGAATAGGGCACCACCCACCGGGGCGGCGAAAGCTACGGCCACGCCCGCTGCCGCCGCAGCTGACAGAACCTCACGTTTCTTTGCCTCATTTTTGTTGACTTTAGCAAGGGCGCGACAGCACACATTGCCTAAGCAGCAGGCAATGTGTACCAACGGGCCCTCTTTGCCGGTTGCTAGGCCCGAAGAGACCGACAGTATGATGCCAATGAACTTGACCCAAAGCGTTCGGAAGCCCAGGTATCCACGAATCACAAAACCACTCAAAATGGTTTTGACCTCTGGGATACCACTGCCTGCGGCATACAGCTTTCTGATTGGCTTTCCTTTTGGATTCTTCTTCATCGTGGCACCGTAGTACACCAACAGTCCCGCAATCAAGCCCCACAGAACCGCGAATCCGATGTACGCAATAAACGCCACCCATCCACGGGTAGTGGTGCTGCGATGCAGTATATCAATGTCCCGCCAATTCACCCAATCAGCACATCCCGCCTGACCGGGACTATCCCAGCAGCAAAACGTCTGTTTATGGAACACGTTTTTCTTGCAGTAGCCAAGCTTCAGGTCGGAGAAGAAGCCCTCGGCAAACGAGATCATCGCAGCAAGTGAGCCACACAACGCACCAACGACCCCTACTAGAAGCCACATCTGGGCGTGCTCCCACACATTCAGTAATTTCCCGCGGATTCCCTTGATGCTCTTCAACTGGCGTTGGCGAGCCGTATTCTTTACCATGTCGTGAATCCAATCTAGAGACGATGGAGGCAATGGTTTAGACGAATGATTGATGATAAGGTGTCACTGCTAGAACCTACCGATGGACGAATAATCCTCATACCACACTCGCAACCCATTCTTCTCGGTGGACAAGTCTCGAACGTCTGCGTCGTAGTCTTGAAGCTTTTGGGAGCGGTTGGAAAAGAACTTGTGGTTTCGGCGGGGGTTGTGATTACTATATACAGTCTCTTGGTTCTCTTCCTCGTAAGACATCTCAAAATCGTGACTGATCATTGGGGACCAGGTGTTCGAGTGGTGTAGAAACACCTTTGAGCGTCCTCTGCACAGAATGGATCAGGGTCAGTTGACAATGGAAACGTGGGCAAAGGTCGATTTACTACTTACATATATTCGTCATCGGGATCCAAGTTGTCTGGAGCAGCGGAAATCAGGTTGCAGGAGCTATCGATGGGGGTGAGGTGAGTCCGGGGAAACGTGGGTGGACAAAGGGTACTGTCACTTCGTCTAGTTCGCCCGTTTCTTTCTTCGTGAATATCAGAACTCATGATGTTTGGTAGGTAGGATTAGAGTGGAAAAAAATCGTATGTAAACAAAGGATCGACGCGAGGGAAGCGGAGTAAATATCGGTACAGGGAATGCAAATTATTAACAGCTAGAGCTCGGAGACCTCTCTAAAAAAGCCAACCTTCCCGAACACCCAGTTATATATATTATTAGTGGTCGTCAAATTTCCATACGTGGACAGGAACATCGATTTACCGAGACTTTACAGCTATCGATCCGCACCATTCACGGATCAACAAGCTTCTAGAATGTGACCAGTCTATCTAGGCATAAACCTTTTGCCCTCGATCATTCGAAACTTTGGGTTTGTGAATATACTAGAATCTCTTCCTGATTGGGAATACCGAAATATTCCAAAACAGCTCGCCACATCTAGACCTATGGATGTTTGGGGCTCAGACTAGTTTGCACAGATCCAATCTAAAATAGCTACAAATCAGTAATGGACTAGTCTATTTCCAAGACACCACTACGTTTCTCATGATTTCTATATGGAACCGATTGCGACGATAGCCCGCAGTTGACGCTACTCCACGTTTCCCATACTCTTGGCATGGCGTTGAATATGAGCCACATTTCACTTCACTTTGTACTTGTTAGTGGGAATGGCCATTGGATCTGTGGGTTTACCACTGACGGGAGTTTCGCATCTACTGAGATTAATATCCCTAATAAGGAAACTATCCCGAGTTCATATTTCTAATGCTTTTATACTTCTCATCGAAAATGTTATGGAATGGACTTCTATTCTGGATCAAATCCCCTAAAGCCACAATCCCGGATTGGGATGGTATCTGTTACCAATATGGATATACATGCGAAGGTGATCAAGGTGAAATTTTATCTATCGTTATGATGGTTGCCACGATAAGCTGATGGTCTGGCCGGACTCTTTTATGCTACTTTAACAATTGCTAGAGCCAACTGTGGAAAATATACATGCCGCTGTTATCGACTATATCGAAGTGTTGTTCTTGTGATGATCTTGGCATACAATATCAATGGTGTAAATCGGGCTTCCGCATCCAAGTAACAACGTTAGTTTTGGAGCCGCCAAGACGATCAGAAGTAGCAATCTGCACATTGTCGAACATGTCTATTATTAATTGCCATTCTACACTTGATAAGCGAGAATAGTATCTAAGGGAGATTGAGTGTGCGTACACATAAGCAACTAGTAAACGAGGTTGAATCAGCGGACCAGCTTTGCTAGCAACTAATCCGAATGCTGTGGGGTATGCTGGTTGGAGAGGTGACATGACAAACAAGGTGTGGCTTGAAGTTTTTGGTTAACACCACTCAATGTGGGCCACTCCATACACACCACTCAATGTGAGGCTGTTTAATACCGGTGGATCAGAAGAGTGATATAAATGAATATATACATGAAAGTGATAGAAATAACTAGAGGAGTCCGATGTTTGGAAGTAAATGATTTTCCACTTTGACAAAACTCAATCGTTATGGTGGGTTACTTCGTCAATGCTTTGGAGTAGGTGAAGCCCCAGAAGTTACCCAACTTGCCCACATAGCTTGCTAGGCCCTTCCTCAAAGCATCATTGATGTTACTGTTACAAAGCTCTAAAAGCAGACAATATACTCTATTTCAACTCAGCATGTGAAAACCAACATTGCTACAGAGCATAATATGAGTTGCAACATGTAGACTTGATCCACAGCTTTGAAGAGATTTACCTACTGCTCCCAGCACAATTTCGCCTAGCTCATCGTGCTGAGGGATTAAGATCGGAGGCCAAAAAGGTAAGCTAGGGTGCTGATAGGTGGTGCTGATGAAATTTGTTACTGCATTTATTGATTATATGCTAATGAAGTTTGTTGCTGCATTTATTGGTTATGTGCTAATGAAATGACCGTCCCAAGTATCGCGCCTGGTTACATGCTAATGGAATGGCGAGGCAATTCACCTAAGCATTGCTGACACCCGATTCAAGAAGTTAATCAACCCAGCGGTAGTAGCCTTCGGTGCTTCTTCCCAGATAAAATGGCCACCATGATACTCTTGGGATTCCACGTTGGATGCATATTCCTTTATAGAATCTGCAACCAGCGATCCCAGGAGCGTATCCATCACCGCAAAGACCGGTATAGTCAGGGTAGTGTTGTAATACCCCCTCGAGCTGTAAATGTCTATAGTGTTCCAGAAGTTCCTGTAGTAATCATTGCCGGCCCTAAATTCGTTTTTTCGGGTCAAAATTCGAATATACTCGTCGAAATCCTCCTGGTTGATGCCCGAGCGAGTGTCCGGAAGCATCAGATAATCGAAAACCTTGTTGAAATACAATCTCTCTTTGCACCTTACAAGCTCTTCTGGAAAGGGACTAGGCTCTGACTGTAATGAGGCAAACCACCACTTAAATGTACCAGGTCTAGGATATGAAGGGATGTTTCCCAAGGTTTCGCCGGGCACTGGTGACCCACTCACCGTAAAACTAGCAACCTCCCTGTTGAACTCATGGACATACGCGTATCCAATCCATACTCCAATGTCGTGTGTCACAATGTGAACTTTTTCGGTGATGTTGAGAGATGCTAGTGCGAGATGCAGATCAGTCGCAACCGTCAACGCATCATAGCCATCATCAGGAATAGATGATTCTCCTTGGCCACGGGTATCAAACGCAATGACCTGGTATCCAGCCTTCGCCAGTTGGGGAATCTGATTTCTCCACTCGTACCAGCTCTGTGGATATCCATGAATCAAAACGACCGTCTCTCCATCCTTTGGACCTTCGCGGACATAGTGAAGGCGTGCATTGGTCCCATTGTTCCTCACATCGACTGAAAAGTGCTTAAATGACTTGTAGATCCGGTTCTGGGAAGGAAAATACTTGGGCCTTGAACAACTGTAGTCGGCAGCCAGAACACTCAAACCCAAGTGTAAGAAGAAGGTCAGCAGAAATATCAATGACATTTGGAATGCAGCAGTAAGTTTTGGTGCACTGCTATTTATGCATGGTTTCCTCCTAGCACACATTAGTAATTGCATCCTTCGCTTTGACGGTTTGTATTAATAATACGCATGCCTGGGAAAACCGGTTATCAACTACATCAAGTCTAAATGGGATTAAGCTTATTGATGGAATGCAGTGACAAATCAATCCGTAGGTAAGGTGTGAATGGCAAACCAAATCCATCTGCTAGCAACGACTGAACGAGTCACAGTCTACGAAGATCCGTTTTTTCCTGCAAATTGCCACACTCAAAGATCAGTTTTCTCCTGCTAATTGTAACACTCAAAGATCCAACGCATTGCTATGTGAATGGATATTTGCAGTTATTTCGTGATGCGGGTTTTTGCTTAAGCAAGTCCAAGCTTTAATCAGATCTCCGTACCTTTCTGGGCATAGGATTTCCAGACATAAATCAATAATAATGTGGCTAGGTGGAGGTAATTGTCGTTGACACCAATTGACGCGGTGACCCCCATATCCCCCTATGTTTCCTTGATACCCTCCTTGTTCATTGCATTGATCAGGATCAAAACGCAGTGAAGGCATCCCAAGTTGATCCGTGCTGTGTACAATAGAGGTTAACCCTGCCCTAACCTCTCCCTAACCTCTCCCTAACCTCTCCCTAACCCCTCCAGATACAAGCTAGTTATAAAAAGAGTATGGATTCCCCCGTCACCTTAATACTACCCCAACTGGTCTTTCCTTGACGGGGATTCATATCACGCAAGCCTTTTCCGACAAAATGCTGAAGATCACTGCACTTCTTTTATTAGCTTCTGCTACATATTGCGCACAGCCAGAGGGTATTGATGTTTCTGACCATCAACCAAATATCAATTGGAAGGCTGTGAAGGCAAATGGCGTTGAGTTCGCTTATGTCAAAGCAACGGAGGGTACGACCTTTAAGAGTCCGGCGTTCGGTAGTCAATATAGTGGGGCCACTAATGCTGGCCTAGTGCGTGGCGCCTATCATTTTGCCCATCCTGACGTCTCAAGCGGTGCAGCACAGGCAAACTTCTTTTCGGCTAATGGAGGCGGATGGTCAGCCGATGGAAGAACTCTTCCAGGTGCAGTCGACCTCGAATATAATCCCAACAAATCGGGTACACGTTGCTACGGATTGAGCACAGCTGCAATGACTGCCTGGATTCGCGACTTTTCCGATACTTACCATGCCAAGACAGGTCGCTATCCGGTAATTTACACTACAACCGATTGGTGGAAAACCTGCACCGGTAATGCTAGCGGTTTTCAAAATAATAATCCATTATGGATTGCTCGTTGGGGTCCCTCAGTTGGCGAACTTCCTGCGGGCTATAGTTTCTCCACATTCTGGCAATATGCGGATTCTGGTCGCAATCCAGGGGACCAGGACAGGTTCAATGGAGATAGCGCAGGGCTTACAAGACTTGCGAAAGGTTCGTAAACTTCCATTAGGTGGGTGTTTGTGAGAGATGACAGGGATACAAAAAAGATTAATCACATGCTTATGACCAATGTTGAAGGTGTTGGCTGAGCCAAAGGCAAATATCAAAGTTAACCAATGGAGTAGATGTGAACCGACAATAAGCTGTAGTAATAGAAAGGTTGACACTTGTTGCTAGGTTTTGCTTTCGGGTGAAATTCTTGTTTTCAATAATAAAGATACAGGAGCTAAAACAAATGAAGAGAGTGATGACAGCATTTTAACGTGACTCAATTAGATGAAGATAGAGCATTGTACGGCAATCGTTCTGTCAGATTTAAAGCACAACTCTGCAAATAACTTGTTGAAAAGTTGGATTTTCTGTAACAATAGTATTTCACACCATTTCGCATTCTTCAAAAGCGTATGTGTAGGGTTTGAAAATTGGAACGATACATAAAAGTTTTGTTTCTTATTGCATATTCGATATAGAGTTTAAGGTGATGATTATTCTTATCATAAACTTACGATCCTACACAAAGGGATTGTAGAAGGGTTTGAGGTTTTCCATGTTACGGCTTCATATGTCAAAGTCCGGACCAAATCTCACTTTTCATGATCAGAAACATGCAACAATTGTCAGGATGTTAAATTGAATCAATAGATTTGACGTAACAATCATCGAACGCTTTGTTGGTTTCCAAACTCTGCATCACACATCAACGGATCAGGAACAGCATTTACAACCTTGGTATCCTGGTTGGATTGCAATGATGGAAGGCATCCTTCAGCGACACATGTTCTTGTATGGCCCTGCCGCTGGGTGAGCCATAATGACACAGGTGAAGGCAGTTAATACTTCAACCATGATGATATACAAGATTTCGAGATTTGAATAGCTTCAAAGTATTGCGCTATGCGATCTAGTGGCTGTGGATATGTCTAATATGTCAATATCAGCCCTCAAGCTTCGATAAATACTGTAGCAGTGCCCCATCCAATGGCTGTACTCTAGATATGGAAAGATGATCACAATACCATATATCATATGGACACATGGATTCTTAATTCCCAATACAAATCAGATTGTGGAATCTCCATAAATCCTCAAATCTAGGCCCTTGGTTTGATCCAACACTGCAATGCGCAAAATAGATTCAGAGAACATTGCTACAGATTATGTTTCGTTTACTCAGAAATCCAACTTTATGGTAGATTGAATTTGTACCAGTTGATTATATTGAATTTGTATCAGTTCATACCAAATGAATAGTATGCATTCTTGACCATACGTGCAGTAACGTATGAGCGTTGGAGATCATGGCATGTAACAATTTTCTGGCGAGATCCTACCTCTATTGGAGTATTTGAAAGGGTTGCTGGTCTATTATGAGATTTGTATATTGACTAGTAATGCTAACAAGTAAAAAGCGTCCTGCGAAATTAGTGAAGGTTAAGCAATTCCTTAAACCCAAATATTTAGGTTCATGTTCCAGACATTCTACGGGATTACCCGAGGGCATTGCTACTCAAGGTAAAGCACTATTTAGTAGTAGGTCTCTTCAACCTGGAAATCTTTTATATCCGAAAGCGTTATATGCACAGGGCGATAGTGATATATGGTATATTGGCATCAAACCATCAATTCCCAATTATAAGGAGTCATCTCTATTTGGACGTGCATTTGTCATTAATCTCTTACTCCCAAACGTAGGAAAACAACGGTATTTGAAAATAAATTAAATAATGACATCTGGTAAACAATCCCAAGTGATATATGCTTCGATCTATTATTAATATGCTAAGGGGTTGGCGACGATAGCAATTTGATCTGTTCAAACTATGGGCATGTCTTGATGTTGAAAGAGAAAGATATCTGTCCCCACAATAAGCCACTGGTAGTACAGCCGTGATGCCATGCTCATACTGCTACAATAAGGCTTATAACAATACAGGCCTCCGTACCAGGAGAACTGGCATGCCAAAATAGGCACCGACTTCATTCTAGCCAGTTGTGTTCGTATATCAAAAATTGCCTTGTTGAACTCTCATGTGTGACTTGGGGGCATTCTGCGTAAAAGAAACTCCATCAGTCTCACTACTGAGTCAAATGCATTTGTTGATACATATAATCAATCATTCAATGGTGAAACCTCTGCTGATGTATTGAAGCCTTGACTTACTGATTACTTCGTTACCTTGCTATATATATGTGACTCACCGATGATTACCTTACTATGTATATGTGACTCACCGACGACTGCTTTGCCTTACTATATCCTCACTGCTCACCTAACCCTATATTTGGCGCTTAGCTTATTCGCCCCTTGTGATTACACAATCACCATAGCTATGAGCCCCCAATGCTTTCTCACCTATCCCTATTTGCTGATTAGCGCATTTACACCTCTGTGGCCAATCATTTCAAGCTCCCAATTGCTATATAAGCTGTATTGTGTAGTAGCATTTCTCTTCGACTGATGATATACTGGTTTTCCAGCTTTGCTTCAGGTTTCTTGACTTTGATCATAACCATGATGTGATGTTGTGGAGTCTGGTGGGTTTGTTAGCGCCTTAGTCATTTGTTGACTTTAAGTTGGATTCATCAATGAGTGAAATATTCTTTCAAGATAAACTCACCAGTTAAGAGAATTTAATTCCATAGAATCTCTTGATTTGTAAAGAGCAAATGAGTAAGCCTGGTGGATTACATAATATATTAATAAGGTACTTTGTGGAATATGCTTCTTAGACATTAAATGTTGTGTTTTCTCTGATAGATTATACATCCTACAGATCATCCCATGATATATGTGTTCCATGCCCATAGAAGATGTAGACATGTTCACAGCATTCCTTGGTGAATACTTGAGTTATTTAGTTCTTAACCATCACTCCAAGTTGCTAAAGTTTGGGTAATAAACTGCTCACTACATATGCAATGAACATGTTTCCAATATCTCTAGATGAACAGGTCTGTGCAGCTTTCAACTGTTGGATAATGCACATATCCAGTGAAGTGCTAACCAAGGAAAAGTAGTCATTTATGTATCTTCAATAAAGGTGATTAACATACACATTCATTGTAGAGATGTTCTAAATATATTTTTAATTCTTAGTACACCTGTAATACTCTTCAAAGCATTCTGATATTGAGTCAGGTGATCAAGCTGCACATAGATTAATGTGTAGCTGATTAGTATAATATTACAAGTCATTCTACGTAATGATTACACATTAATGACTAGATTCTAATACCATTGATAGAGATGATTTAACATACACTTTCATTGTAGAGGTGATCCAAGTGTGTTTTTTGCCGTCAATACACCCTGTAATATTCTTCAAAAGCACTCTGCTATTAAATCAGGTGATCAAGCTGCACATATATTAGTATATGGTTGATCTAGTATAAATATCACCAAGTCATTCTGTTGTAATGATTATGCACTGATAACTAAACTCTAACCAGTAATGAACTAGATTTTGCTGAATGCAGCTTCATTTGTGTATGCAATAGAAATATCTATGACGGCACAAATGAATAAAGAGGAGGATAATACTTTGCATTTGCCAACAACCAATATATTTGAGCATTAAGATACTAATGGATTCTCTAATCACTGCTAAACTGCAGCGAAAAATAACCCTACCACAATACTTGCACCAAGCGCCCAACTACCATAAGTACTTCCTTAGCCCATCAGTAGAGACTGAAATATTACTGGCCTTTCTGACTTCATTGTGCAACAACCAAGACGAGTACCAGGAATTACTCTACCCCCAAAACGCACCCGAAGATAGGTACTACCGCAGCTATTGTGCACAAGGATTAGGCAAAGATTAATAACCAACTGGTACTAGGAAATCTACACTAGACGCCTTGCCAACAGATTTATTAGTGTCCATAAAGGAAACCCTTGCCACGGTTTTTGATTTTGTCCTGGAAACTTACGTTGTCACACGTCCCCAATGGTCCACACAAACCTTGGAGTCGGGTAGCATCATAGAAGAGTCCATTGCGGCCGGCTCGTATATATCTTGTGAGGAGATCGAGCAAACTGTCTTTGCCTGTGTTCTTTGGAAGACCCAAGTGGGGGATCCGAATTCGTCCATTTGCCAGCTTCAAAAAGCTGCTGGTTGTACAACGGAGGCGGCAAGAAATATAGCTACTCTCTCCCAGAGTAAGGTACCTTTTTGTTAGAAGACCTTTACAGATCACCTTTCATTGACCAGTGGTAGGGAAGAGCAGTAGTCGCTCTATCCACAGATGTAGAGCGTCTAATCAGGATTGGGTCTAGTTTGGCATCCTGTGGCCTGCGCGTTACCATTCGGTCAGGCAGAGACACCTTTCGAGAAGAGATTGCCAGTTTACTTCTTCGGTGTGTACAGGAGCTATGTACCAGTCGATTGCCACCAATCATCAAGATAGTGCGTGACCAGCTGCTCAGCGGTTGGCAAAGAGATTCTATTGATGTATGCAAACAATTACTTCAGATCGATATGCTACTGCTATCTAGTGGTTGCATGTCCGTTGAGGCAAATGGTCACTTAAAAGCACTGTATTACTGTGCTTTTCCGGATGGCAAGAAAACCTTGAGTACATATTATCCCTTTAATGCTATTCCCCAAGTTTTTGTCTAACTTGCCATTGTTACAGCTTCTAGGTTTACTGCGCTATATACTGCATTGACTGGCAGGGTAATAAGCGAGACAAAAGCAGAACTACTTTTTGAATCCTCCAAGCACACAGATGAGTATGATTTCGTTGTTCTAACTCTGGGTGCATTGCGCCCTTACTCGCTTGTTTCAATATAAGGTAGAATTAAGTGATATTGGCAATATAAAGAGTATAGCAACGTTGTAAAGCTACAATATACTGGGGAACTTAAGCTGGAAATTTTCAATTCAGTCATTGGTGCAATACCAAAGAGACTGCTTGCCTGCATTAGCAAAGAAAAGCTCAATGAGTCTGCCACTGTATGTTTAAGGTGTTTCAATTGGGACAATGTATCATGTCACATTTAATTCAAGTTACTTGTACAATATCAACCAACCTGTATGCTTCAAGCTACAGCTTACATGCAATGCTATTGATTGACTATTTATACACTTAGAAGTTCTGTATACATCCTGAAAGTACATGATAGTGCAAATCACTGGGGCATTGCTAATTAATTTAGAACCTTAAAGATCAAACTATATCACTTCAGTAAAATTGGGTAAAATATGTTGTAAGAGTCTTAGAGATATTGGAAGTGATTGGGAGAACAAATAGATTATGTGGTTTTCACTTAATGATTTATTGAATATAAAAGTAGTATTTATACTTTTACATGGTCTTGGCATAACAAACATGTAGAATAGGCTTAGGAAGGTCCCAAGAACATGTGTGCAAAGTTTGGGGCTGTTTGTGTTGTAAGAGTCCTGGAGATATTGGAAGTGATTTGGGAGGACAATTAGATTATGAGGTTACTGTTGTAAAAATTTGTAATTCCACCTAAATATTCACCTAACTTAGCCACTTAGATCATTACCTTCTAATCCTAGGGAATACTGACCAAATTCCTTGTTGGGATTTACTTGGAATATTTTCACCAAAAATACCAGGTACCCAGAACATGAAAATTCTCAAAGTTGTCCAAGCAGCCCAAACTTTGCACACATGTTCTTGCAACCCTCCTTAACCTATTATACATGTTTGCTATGCCAAGACCATGTAAAAGTATAAACATCACTTTTACATTCAATAAATCATTAAGTGAAAACCACATAATCCACTTGTCCTCCCAATCACTTCCAGTATCTCCAAGACTCTTACAACAGGTTATGAGCCCCAAGCTGTCACTCTCTGCAAAGTCTACTACTGCTATTACTGGAATTTTTCTCTCTGCTGAAAAGTTGGATGGATCTAACTACCAAATGTGAAAGGTGAAGATGAAGATGCTGCTACAAGAAAGAGGCCTTTATGATATTGTCATGGGAGAAGAATGCCCTCCTTATAATGTAGGAGAGGAAGCCTAAAAGTACCAGAACAAAGAACAAGGTGCCTTTAACTGCATTTGCCTTAATGTTAAAGAAAAATTGCTAATTCAATGCTCAAGAGCAAAAAGGGCAAAGAATGCCTGAAAGGCATTAGAAGACATCTACCAGTCATGTTCAGCTGCTAAGAAAATGTACCTGAGACAAATATTATTTACTACAAAGATGCAGCCAGTAGAAGAAATGAAAAATCTAATCAACAGAATTACCCTGCTGGTGGATGAAATGGAATCTGTGGGCACAGACTGGTGCCTCAAAAAGAGAGATAATCAGCAAAAGAAGCCTGAATATGGAAATGCTGCAACAACTGAAGATAGACTACTCATATCTGCACTAAATATGTTTGCACACAAGGATTCTCAGATGTGGTATATTGACTCTAGAGCATCTCAACTCTTTACACACCAAAACAAACTTTTTACCCAATACCAAGAAATTCCCATTAAGAAGGTTTTCATGGGTGACAATAGAACACTTGATGCAGTGGGAGAAGGATCTATCCAAGTAAACCTTAGAAGCAGTGAAGGAAGCCATACACTGACCTCTAAAGAAGTATTCTGTGTATTAGAAATAGCCAAGAACCTACTGTCTGTAAGCAAGGCCTCTGCAGAAGGACTCAGTTTCAGCTTTGACAATTCTGGATGCAAGATCACTGATCAAAATGGTGCCCATATTGCTTTGGGTATCAGAGATCAGAATGTATACAAGTTGACTTATATTCCATCATATCTAGAAGCCAATATAAGTACCCTAAGAAAAAAAATTGAGAAAAGGCCAGCAAAATACCATCATAGTATCAGCTGAATTCCAAGTTTCTCAAAATTGACAACTCTCAATATCTCTGTTCTGAACTGATTTGCAGGCAAGCAAACAAGTTCTCCAGGAGAAGACTAGGCAAACTAGCATCCATACCAAATTTGGTAATTAGCTGCCCATTACTTTCATCAAAAATTGCGTTTGAAATTTTGAACCCAAAACACCAGCAGAATACCAGCTAAAAGTCAGATGAATTCCAAGTTTGAGGTTTTTCATAGGGGTAACTTAAATGAAGAAACCTCATTGCTTTGGCACAGGAGATTTGGGCACATCAATTTTGATATTTGCACAAAATGATCAAAGATCAGCTAAATTCTGGAGTAAAAATTGATCCCTCAGCTAATTTGGAGCACTGTGAAGCCTGCATATATAGGAAACAAGCCAGACAACTGTTCAAGAGCTCTGGGTCAATCAAAACTAAGAAAAAATTAGATCTAATTTGTTGTAAAAATTTGTATTTCCACCTAAATATTCACCTAACTTAGTCACTTAGATCATCACCTTCAAATCCTAGAGAATACTGACCAAATTCCTTGTCGGGATTTACTTAGAATATTTTCACCAAAATACCAGGTACCCAGAACATGAAAATTCTCAAAGTTGTCCAAACAGCCCCAAACTTTGCACACATGTTCTTGGGACCTTCTTTAACCTATTCTACGTGTTTGTAATGCTAAGACCATGTAAAAGTATAAATACTACTTTTACATTCAATAAATCATTAAGTGAAAACCACATAATCCACTTGTCCTCCCAATCACTTCCAATATCTCCAAGACTCTTACAACAGGTTATGAGCCCCGAGCTGTCACTCTCTGCAATGTCTACTACTGCTATTACTGGAATTTTTCCCTCTGCTGAAAAGTTGGATGGATCTAACTACCAAGTGTGGAAGGTGAAGATGAAGATGCTGCTACAAGAAAGAGGCCTTTGGGATATTGTCATGGGAGAAGAATGCCCTCCTAAAAACGTGGGAGAGGAAGCCTTAAAGTACCAGAAGAAAGAACAAAGTGCCTTTAACTGCATTTGCCTTAATGCCAAGGACAAATTGCTAATTCAATGCTCAAGAGCAAAAACGGCAAAGAATGCCTGGAAGGCATTAGAAGACACCTACCAGTCATGTTCAGCTGCCAAGAAAATGTATCTGAGAAGAAAATTCTTTACTACAAAGATGCTGCCAGGAGAAGAAATGAAAAATCTAATTAACAGATTACCCTGCTGGTAGATGAGATGGAATCTGTGGGCGTACCAACTACTGATCAGGATGTGATAGTTACCATCCTGAATAGCCTGACAGACGAGTTTCAGGGCCTTGTATCTGTTGTAAGAGTCTTGGAGATATTGGAAGTGATTGGGAGAACAAGTAGATTATGTGGTTTTCACTTAATGATTTATTGAATGTAAAAGTAGTATTTATACTTTTACATGGTCTTGGCATTACAAACACGTAGAATAGGTTAAGGAAGGTCCCAAGAACATGTGTGCAAAGTTTGGGGCTGTTTGGACAACTTTGAGAATTTTCATGTTCTGGGTACCTGGTATTTTGGTGAAAATATTCTAAGTAAATCCCGACAAGGAATTTGGTCAGTATTCTCTAGGATTTGAAGATGATGATCTAAGTGACTAAGTTAGGTGAATATTTAGGTGGAAAATACAAATTTTTACAACACTCCCACTCAGCTAAATGTTCATACTGACTAGTCCTAATTTTGACCTAAGATATTCAAACTTGTCTCTAGCTAATGGTTTGGTAAATATGTCTGCAATCATTTCATCTGTAGGACAGTAAACTAAGCTAACTAAGTTATTCTCTATAGCTTCACGTATGAAATGATGTCTAATATCTATGTGCTTGGTTCTAGCATGAAAAGTTGGATTTCTACCTAATTGTATACATCCTTGATTATCTTGAAATAAAGTAATAGGCGTTTTTTGACATAGGCCTAAATCTGTAAAGAGCTTTCTTAACCACATTGCTTCTTTTGTAGCTTCACAGGCTGCCATATACTCTGCCTCTGTAGTAGAAAGTGCTACGGTTGGTTGCTTTCTTGAATTCCATGAAATGGCTCCTTTACAGTAAAGAAAGGTGTATCCTGTGGTGGATCTTCTGTCTTCTAAATTTCGTCCCCAATCAGCATCAGAGTATCCCACAAGATCCTGTTCTGAATCCTTATAAGTGTATCTTAAACAGATATCAGCAGTTCCTTTTAGGTATCTAAAAATCCGCTTAACTGCTGCAATATGATCAGATCCATAATTCTGATTATGTTGGCTGACAACTCCCACTGAATATGAGATATCTGGACGTGTTCCAAGCATGATATACATCCGACTGCCGACCATAGATTGATAAGGAAAGTCAGGGCTTTCAGATGGCACCAAGCTCTCTTGATTTGGTTGAGTTTTGACCAAGTTAAGGTTTGTCTCCATTGGGGTAGCTGCCGGTTTACAGTCTTCCATTTTGTACTTCTTTAGTATATCTTGAATATACTTGGATTGGCTTAGGGTAATAGTCTGGGTACTTCTGTCTATGGAGAACTTAATCCCTAAGTAGTAACTAAGTTCTCCTAGATTGGACATCTTGAACTCCTTAGATAGGCTGGATTTAGTCTCTTCCAATGTTTCTAGGTTATTGGCGGCTATAATAAGATCATCCACATATAGAGCTAATAGAACTGGATTTGCTCTATCTGGCTTATAGTATATACTATAGTCAGCATTACTCCTTTTGAAACTCAAAGATTCCAAATAAGAATCTATCTTGCAATTCCAGGCTCTTGGTGATTGTTTGAGACCATATAGTGACTTTTTAAGCTTGCAGACCAAATGGGGGTTATCTTGGTCAACAAACCATCAGGCTGGTCCATATACACGTCCTCATCAAGTTCTCCATTCAAAAATGCAGTTTTTACATCCATTTGATGAATAAAAAACTTATATTTGGCTGCAATAGCCAATATTAATCTGATGGAATTAAACTTGGCTACCGGTGCAAAGGTCTCAGTATAGTCAAGTCCTTTTGTTTGAGAGTATCCTTTGGCTACAAGTCTTGCTTTGTATCTTTCAATTGTACCATCAGCCTTGTATTTTGTCTTGAAGACCCATCTGCATCCAATTGATTTTCGGTTGATTGGTAATTTGACTAAGTCCCAAGTTTGATTTTCCATCAGGGCCTGATATTCCTCAGTCATTGCAGATCTCCAAAACTTCGTCTGGGGCTATTTAGGGCCTCTTTTACAGTCTGGGGCTCATCAACATGGACTGAATAGGCATAGGCTAAGTTTGTACCCTCATTGATATAGTAATTTGGGCTATTTCTTGTCCGATTGGATCTCCAGGCATTTGATACTGGAATGATCACTTCTGGGATATTCCTGGGCACTGATTCTGGCTGAACCACAGTTGTAGAGTCCTCTGGAGTGAAAAAATTTTCATTGTTTTGCTCTGATTCAATCCTGACAATTGGTGGACTTGAGATCAAATTTTCGTCATCATCTGATGTCATTTTTTGTGAAAATTTTGAATTTTCATCAAACAACACATCCCTGGACTTGATCAGCTTCTTTGCTTCGGTATTGTAGAGTCTGTATGCCTTACTCTCATTGCAGTAGCCCAAAAATATGCATTTTACACTTTTTGGCTCAAATTTTGACTG
>MCFE01000683.1:0-46103 GCA_002104905.1 Basidiobolus meristosporus CBS 931.73
AGTTACAGGTACTACCATATCCCAATCTCATCAAGAATATTACCTTCAGGTCTGTCATGGATGCATGTTGTACATCAACATTTAAAACTAAGCCTATTTTACTCCGTTAGAAAATCTGGTACCCTAACTGATTTTCCCTAACTCAAACATAGCTAATCCCAGTTATGGTATATTTTATCACTTCTCAGAATCTACTTTCAGCTGTCACACCTGATTAACTTTCATGTGGACATTACATCCTCAACTGATCTGCAAAGCCTTTCCAAGTGATTAGTCATCTGTGATCTATCCAACCACTTAGCAGTTGCCAGGACATCCACTGCTTAATGATGTAATTTCTCATTTATCTTATGCACCTATGAACACCCCAGCAGATTTCAATTAGTCCAGTCCCTTGGCGCTTACTAATTCAACTTGATCAGAAAAATATAAATAAAGTTTACTGAACCTTTTGGTTTAGTGTGTGTCTCAACAACACTAAGATTGTGCCTCAGCAAAATTATGAATTCAACATATCCATTCTAGTTTCTACCCAAGCCTAGCATATCTAGCACTCCCAAGAACACCAAGCCTAGCCTGCATAGCAAACCATCTCTGCTGCCTTTATAGCCCAACTCAGCTATGTACAAGACCAATATTAGACCAGAACTTCTCTGCTAATATTTCTGTCACTCTTGACAGTTCTAAGATTCTGCATTTAGTTGTTACTTAGGTTCAGTTAACTCATTTGAGAGTTTATTGCACTTTTCACTTGGATACAATAATGTGATGAGTTATCATATGGAGGACAGCCAGGAAGAGTTAGAAAGTAGTGAGGACAGATGTGCACATGGAGACACCTATGCCTATGGTATTAAGAAGTTAAGCAGCCCTAATGCATGAGTAATCAGTTAAGTAATGCAAAGTTGGGTTGGGAGCAACTAGCAACTAATTTTTATTAGGAAAACTCTTCCAATGTATGCTGGATTTCTCTCAGTCACCAGCCAATTTCAACACCATTCAGTACAGAATTCATACAAACAAGAGCCAGGGTGCACCTATAAGGGGGACTAGAATCCAGCTGGGAGAAGGAATATACTGGCTAAATACCAAAATATTCTTTGCAGATATTCTGGAGGTATACATGGCAGAAGTGGTGGCAATCAAGCATATGTTTGCAAGATGTATATGTTAGCAGCAGTACAAGGTATATGGCAACTTTGCAAGTAATACACTAAAAAGCTGTAAAGTTAATGCGATACATGTATCTCAATTGCTGAAGGTGTGTGTGCTTGTAGAGGTTAGTAAGCAGGAGGTCATAGTATTTTTTGATTTAGAGTATATGTGGAATACTCAAGGCAGTAGTAGGTAAGAAAGTAAGGAGGGGTGATTCTACAGTGGAATATACAAATTGCACAAGGGGAGGTAGAAAAAGAAAATACCATCTGGTAAATTGGTACAGTAGCATTATACAGAACTAGCTGTAGGCTGCCATACTGCTGTGATAATGCCATAAGAGGCTTGCAATGAGGCCATCAAAACACTGTCAAGTTTTTGCCATATAAGGCAACTGGACTTACTGTCTGATGAGATCCAATCACATAGTTATATAGCGCACTGAGACCACAACAATGCCATGTCATCCTTGGCAAAATGCTGTACAAACACTGTTTTGTTTTTAACTTTGTTTGGCTTTAAAATTAGCCAAACACTGTTGGGATCCCATCATAAGAATGTGTAGATGTTCAATAAATCCAAGCTGCTGATATTATTGTGGTCTCCTGACAGGATCTTGACAGCTGATCTTGATTGGATCCACCCACAGGACCAAGTTATTTTTCATAGGGATAAGAATCAATCAATTACAGGCAATCCATGATTGTTTGAGACCATAATGATATATTCAAGCTTGTAGACCAAAAGGGGATATCTTGGTCAGTAAACCCATCAGGTAGGTCTGTATACTTGTCCTCACTTTGTTCCCACTCAAGAATGTAGCTTTTACATCCACTTGAGGAGTAATGAAGTGCTATATGGCAATATTAGCCAGTATTAGCTGGATGGGATTAAACTTTGCTACTGGTGCAAAGGCTTCAGTGAAGTCCAGACCTTGGTTTGATAGTATCCTTTGGCTGCAGGTCTTACTTTGTATCTTTCAACTGTATCATCAGCCTTATGTCTAGTCCTAAAGACCCATCTGAATACAACTGACTTTTGATTGAATGATAATTTTCCAAGTCCAGTTTACCTTCAAGGCCTATTACTCCCCAGTCATTACAGATCTCCAGAGCTTTGTCTGTGGGACATTTAGGGCCTCCTTTACTCTCTGGGGCTCATCAATATGGACTGAATAAGCCAGGTATGGGTTAAAAATTTGTATTACACCTAGGTTTTCACCTGATTTAGTCACTAAGACTATTACCTAGAGATCCTAGATAACACTTACAAGATTCCTTGTTGGGATTCACTTAGAACATTCTCATCAAAATGTCAGATATGCAGAACATGAGAGTTCTCAAAGTTATCTAAACAACCCCAAACTTTGCACACATGTTCTTGGAACCTTTCTAAGCATATTCAATGTGTTTACCTTGCCAAGACTTTGTAAAGGTACAAATACTATTTTTACCTTGAATAAGTCATGAAGTGGGGACCCAATAATCTGCTTGCTTTCCTGTTAAATGCCAATTTCTCCAAAACTTATACAACAGTATGTACCAGCACTGATTTAGTAATTAGGGTAATTTGTAATCCAGTTGAATAATATGTTCTGTGGAACAGGAATGGCCACTTCTTGGATAAACCTGTGCACTTGTTGAGGCTGAACCATGGTCTTAGAGCCCTCTGGAGTGAAAAAGTCTTCATTGTTTGGCTGTAATTCAGCCCTGATTATTAGTAGACTGGACATTAGACTTGCGTCATTGTCTGACACACTTATTGGTAAAATCTTGAGTTTACATCAAACTGCACACACTTGGACCTGATCAGCTTCTTTGCTTTGGTAATTTAGAGCTTATTTGTATTATGCATATAGCAGCAGCCTAGAGTATGCATCTTACGCTTTTTAGCTCATGTTTTAATGGAACTCCAGGAAGTTTCTGGGCATATGCTGTACACCCGTATATTCTTGGTGTACAGCATTTGATGTATATCCACACCATACTTCAGATGGAGTAGAATCATGAAGTAGTTGGCTACAACACCTATTGTCAAGACATACAGTAGCAGCAATTGGTACTGCCCAAAAATTATAAGAAATATTTGATCATGGAATGTAGATCTAGCCATATGATGTATTCATCTGTTTGCTTGTTCTGACACTCTGTACTGATGTAGAAGGTATGGTGCAGTGGTCACCTGCTTCATGCATCTGTATTGAAAAGTGGATGAAGAGTCTAAAGGTATATTATCCACCATTTTCAGATCACACTGTCTTGATTTTCTCACTAGTTGCTCTAGCCTCCATGGTTTGGAACTCTCCAAGCTTAGACAGAGCTTTTGCTTTTCTTCTCATTGAGTGAGCCCATGTGTATCTTGCATAATCACCATTGAATATGATTAAATACTTTTCTCCACCATCAGATAAAACTTGTGCAGCACTTCTATGCTTGGGTAGTTTATATTTAATATCTGATGAGCTTCAATCAAACCGGTTTTGTTGAACAGCTCTCTAGCTGGTCTCTGGTAGATGTAGGCTTCACAGGGGCTTAAATTAGCCAGGTAATCAGATCTTACTCCTGAAATTAGCTGATATTCAATCATTATGCTCAAATAATGAAAATTGATGTAACCAAATTTTCTGTGTTAACAACTTGGTGTTTGTTCATTCATAGGATTTTACTAGCTTCCAGATATGATACATTATAAGTCTGCTTGTGTAGACTCTGATCTCCAATATCCAAGGCATTTTGAATGCCATTTTGATTGGTGAATCTGCACTCAGAATTATCAAAACTAACACTGAGTCCTTTTGGTGTGTCCTTGATTACTGATAACAAATATTTAGCTACTTCTGGTATATAAAGTACTTCTTGAGGGTTGGTGTATTGCCTCTTCCACTACCTCTGATCTTTATTTCAGTAATTTCATATCCAATTGAATAAAGTGCTCTGTTGTCTCCTATGAAAACCTTCCTAACTGCATTTATTGATATGGAGTAAAAAATTCTTTTTGGTGCTCAAAGAGTTCAGTTGCTGCAAAGTCTATATATTACTCCTGAGAGTCTTTATTTGCTGTCACACTGAGTTCAGATATGAATATTTTATCCTCCATAACTGCAGCACTTCCATATTCACACTTTTTCTGCCAGTTTTCTCACTTTTCAAGACACTGGTCTGATATATATTATATCCCATCACAGTAGCTGAAAAATCATTGCAGTTCCCTGTAAAAGGTCTTGAGTGCCTCCTTCAGTGGTTGGCCTTGCTTGTAAAAGCTTTTCCTTATTCCTTCCTACTGGCACTTAATCCTTCATTTAGATGCCTGCCATATTCTGTAAGAGTTTTGAAGATATTGGAAGGGATTGGAAAAATATGTAGATTATATGGCTTAAACCTATTAAATTATACAATGTGAAAGTGGTATTTAGAGTTTTACATGGTCTTGGCAAACAAACATGTGACATATGCTTAGGAAGGCTCTGAGAGCATGTGTGTAAGGTTTGGGCTTATTTGGACAACTTTGAAATATTTCATGTTTTGAGTACCAGATGTTGTGGTGAATCTATGCCAAATAAGTCCGAGTCAAGAACTTAGTCAGAGCTCTATAAGACTTGTAGACTGTAGTTTTGGTGACTAAGTTAGGTGAATATCTAGGTGTAGCTACAAAGCTTACAATCCCATATACATAACTCAAGGTAAAGTCTTCAGTTCTGGACTCTGAGACTAGCATAAGGCCCTATGAATTCTCTGTCAGGCTAATTTGATTGGTACCAATTGCATCTTCATCAGTTGCTTGTAACTCTGCTGATTCAGTCTCCTTGAATAATAGAGTAACTCTGTTGATCAGATTTTTCATATCTTTGTCATATACAATTTTTGTTTAAGTTACATCTCCTTATCAGCTGAACAGAACTGATAGGCATCTTCTAATGCCTTCTAGGCATTCTTTGCTGTTTTGCTCTTGAGAATGGAACTGTAACTAGACTTAAATATTGAGGTAAATGCAGGTAAAGGCACCTTGTACTTTCATCTGGCACTTGAAGGCTTCTGCTCCTACACCTTTAGGAGGCCATCCCTTTCCCACAACAATAACCCAAAGGCCCCTCATTTAGCAGCATCTTCATATTCACCATCCATACTTGGTATGTAGATCCCTCCCACTACTCACCAGGGGGAGATGCTCCACTATTAGCAGTAGTTCACCTTCCAGAGAGTGCCAACTCAGAGCTCAAGGCCAGTGGTAAGAGTTTTGGAGATATTCTAAATGACTGGTGAAAACAGGCAGATGAGGTGATTTTCATTCAATGATTTATTCAATAAAACAGTGGTGTTTATAGTTGTACATGGCCTTTGCAAAGCAAGCATATGAAATATGCTTAGAAAGGTCACAAGAGCATGATTGTCAAGTTTGGGGCTGTTTGATAGGCATTAAGATTTCTAATATTCTGTGTACCTGATACTTTAGTTAAAATATTCCAAGAATATCTGAACAAGGATTTTGGCCAGAATTCTCCAATATTGGTAGACAATGATTTGTTGTAAAAGTTTGTAATTCCACCTAAATATTCACCTAACTTGGCCACTTAGATCATTACTTACAAATCTTAGCAAATACTGACCAAATTTCTTGTATGGATTTACTTGGAATATTTTCACCAAAATAACAGGTACCCATAACATGAAAATTAGATAAGCTGTCCAAACAGCCCCAACCTTTGCATACATGCTCTTGGGACCTTTCTAAGCCTATTCTATGTGTTTTTTATGCCAGGATCATGTAAAAGTACAAATACTACTTTTACATTCAATAAGCATTGAGTGAAAACTACATAATCTAATTGTTCTCCCAATGATTTCCAATATCTCCAAGACTCCTACAACATGATTGAAGTGACTAAGTTAAGTGAACATTTAGGTGTAAATACAAAATCTACAACATGAATTATGTCAGAGTATAGATACCACTTTTCCATTCCATAAATCATACATGAAAGCCACATGGTTGGAGTAGCCATTGAAATACACAATATGAAGTTATCACAGTGCATACTGCAGTAGTAGTTATATTCTATAAAAAAATCCCTGGGGTTGTGAATGAGTTGCAAAGAGCGCTCATCTAAAGTAATCTAGTGGTTGAATTTTCGTAAAGAGTTAGGTTTGTATGGTACTCACTAATCTGTTATGAACAAATTTCCATGCTAATTTCCAATAGATGTCACTATTCAATATCCAGTGTAAACAGATGCATGCAAGTTACTGGAGTTTAGCCGATCCAAACTCAATTAGGTAGTGTAGTTGAGCTATGGATGTTAGGGTTCAATCCATATAGCAGTTTATCAACATGCGCTGTAATTCATCATCCTATTATTATTCATGATGATCAAATGTAGTTTGCAAACAACATCCGCCAACTTTTAATACATGTAGTCATACAGGTGACGGTCAAGAAATCACGTATCATACATGGTTGGAGTGAGGTATTCGAGAATTATTAGATCTTTCAATCGGAATAGTCCACACCGGCTGGTTCTGAGCATTCAGTATATAGTTTTACCTGTAATTCAGCAGAGTAATGCCTTAACATAATTGACATTCAACAATGGTGTTCGTTTCCCGACATCAGACCCGCTATTAGCAATAAGATTCGTATATTGGATTTCATTTGGATTGTCGAAAGTGGATTTGCACTCGGGACATGTATTTGCTCATGGATATAGGAAATGGAATCTAGTGAGATTTCGGATTTGTACAGGATAGCCACAACTGGAGATAGGGAAAGTCTCTACACTACGTGTGTTGTCTAAGTGAAGGAAAATTGTGGGAAGCAACGGGTCTTCCATCTAGACGAGCCATTGTCGGGACGTGGTGCGATGGCTGGAGTGTGAGCCTTCTCGTTGATTTCTTTTTCGCGGGATCCCTTGAGGTCAGTGACAAGGATTCCTCCTATCGTATTACGTACACGAGTCCTCATACGGCGCAATTTACCACGTAGCTTGTCTGATGCTTGCTTAGACTGCATTAGGATGCTCTGATGGCGTTTGAGGGGTGAGTCGTTACTGGAGCTAGGTGCTACTTCAGTCGCTACGTCTGATTCTGAAGTCTGGATCGCGGTAGAAGATTCGTTCCCGAAACCGTTGGGGTCCGTCGACTTCGCTTGTTTGCTGTCGGCTACCTTCTCACTTGCCATGACAAGGGTGGAGCCGGTACTGACGGAGGTGCTTCTTATGAAGCCGGACGAGCTTCGAGATTTTTGGTTCTTGCTATGCAGGAGGAAGGAGGATATGATGGAGATCCTCGACTTGTTGTTACCCTTTGATTTTGCGCTCAGGTTTAAGATGCTGGAGCGCAGGCTCGAAAGGAGGGGCGAGCGGGGGGAAGGTTTGTGATCAGTCAAGCGGTTCAGATTCGAGACAAGTTTGTACTCTATGGGCGGCATGGCTCCTAAAGAGGTGCTCAGATTTCTCAGGGACAGTGGCATAGCGTTGGTGGCAACTAGGGCAAAGGTCAGGGTTAGCTGGTTCCTCTAGGGTCGGGGCTGATGCGAAAGTCTTACCAAATTTAACAATGTTCTTGGGCACCCATCCTTTTGGATCCCCATCGGCAACAAACACCACGCGGCATTTGCTGTCATCTTCCGGCTCGGCAAAGACACACATCCCCAAGAAACTGACATCCATGCGAAGCACACCCTTCTTCACCGGGCATTTCTTGTGATCCATACTCTTCCCAACTAGAATATATTTCCCGTCCTCCAATTTTTTCATCGTTGAAAACAGAAGAACGTCCCTGGCCGATATGGGCCAGATTGGCTTGGTTCGGATATATTGGAATCGAGTGACCGGGTCTACCTCGTCGATGATCTCTGCGCAATCACAGAGATCGTCGTACTCCTTCCACCTTTCCACATCTAGCATATACTCGAATGCCAATTCCGGCTTGCAGTCGAGGCGAGCAATCACCTTGTAGCCGTAGCTGACTTTGGGGTCCTGGAAGATTTGAATGTAGGGCTCCTCGGTACGATGCAGCACCTTCTGGAACCGGTCACTCTCCATGGAGCTGTCTAGCGACTTGACAAACTGTGATAGCATCTTCTCGCATTCTTCCGAGTACTGATGGCTAGAACCTGAGAGCAATGCAATTGAGCGTCTACAACCCATGCACTTGGAAGTGACGCTAACACTAACCTGCTTCGTGCTCCCGGTTTGAGGTTGGCGTCGCTGGAGAGCCAGTCAAGTTTTTGGTAGCGGCAGGCATGGCACGTAACGGATGAGCTATGTAAGGTGTCGGCGAGTTGTATGAGATCAGGGGCTGTAGCAGACGCGACTGTTCAGGTATGCGAGAAGAAGGGCCAGATAGAAGGTGTATTGGCTATCCAGGAGGGAAAGCACAGAGGATCAAGAGGATTGCTGGCAATGGCTAATGGGTACAAGTGTAGCAAGCGAGAGGCCCCGAAAACTCCAGTGATAGACAGGAACTATGTGGTGGGGATGGCGCCACGCATGCCTTATAAAGGCGAGGCAGAAACACCATGTCAAGCGACATTATATTGGCAACGCAATGATGCACGAGGAGATTTCCCTCCGGAGCCCTATTCCAGGCGCGACGAGGGAACAATGGGATGATCGGTGGTGCAGCAGGGTTGCAATCCAATAATCTAGGTAACATCAAGGGATGCCTGTGGCATGATCTTATTGCAATCATCCGAGTTGCTCTGGATTCATACCTAGGTCGGATTCGACACAATCTCTTGGGATAATGAATTTGGAACATTATGAAGAAACGGCAGCTTATGGGGCTTGCATAAATCTTCCAGATAATAGCTTAGCCACAGCCCATTTACGGAGCCTAGGTTGACCACTTGTCATCTACGAACTCGAATCAGCCCGCGTGTAGGAGCCACTTGGCACGCGAAGCGAGCTAAAATCCGTCATGAATCATACATGAGAAGGCCGGTTTTAGCAGCAAACGGAGCTATTCAATGGTCAATCAGCATTCCAGAGTGCGTATTTTACAGAGGCACATCAGCCACAGTTACCAAAGTCTGCTCAAAATAATAACTTAATCTCTTGCTAACCGGAGAAGAGTGCAAAAATACCATTTCTCGGCCAATTGTGGTTAATAATAGCTATTCTACGATCATCCTCAACACCGCTTACAAATCCCTATCGGCCAAGAAGGGTGACTTTGATTCCTGAATACCCAGTCAACTATGCTGGCTGTGCTAGTGACTGATTTGATGGGGGCCAATATCTATCATTGCTCTATCTCATGTTTGTTATTGGCAACTGGGATCATGGAGGTCAAGATAGTGGTTCTTCTAAAAATACTGCACATTCTTTCCGGTTGGTCGAGGAACGTTTGTTACTCTTTTATTTGGGATGGCCTCGTATTTTTACATATGGCTACTTGCAACTATTTCCTCCTTGTATATAAGGAAGTGCTCCTTCCGAACGAGCTTCCGTCTAGTAAATATTCCCCTTGCTTTTTAAATCCTCCTAATTTGTTTGTAATCACCTTCGATACATCAGGGGAATTCAGTATATAATATCCATTTGCCCGCGAGATCTTCCAATTCCAAACAGTGTAAGATATATTTAGGAGCACGATGGACACTTCCAAACCGCTGGCAACAGATGCGCATAGCCCTCAGACCTCTAACACCTCTTATTCAACAACGCTGCCACCCATCTTGTCAACCACTCGTCAACCCACCGCTTCCACACCACCTGTTCTTCCTTCCCCGTCCACACTCTCAATAGTACCCCCAAACTTCCCAATTAATTCCTCCAATCCAACCTCCGAGCCCCAGTTTACTTCCACCTCACCCGGAAGTGACACTACAGCCACGTTTCAAGAGAAATTCGGCGAGGACACCGGGCAAAAGAGCGAATCGGGTAGACACCACTCGGACACTGAGGGCTCAGAACCTGAAGGGGAATCCGCTCAACAAAAGCCTTCAGGTGTCAACCTGAGCATCTCCAACACAAACGAACTTCGCAGACTTGCATTAGAATCCAGAGAGAGCCTTGAAGCGTTGGCCGCGAAGACTCACGAGACAACGCCAGGGTCAGCGGATAAAGCGCGCTCCATTCTGATCAGCACTTGGTAACCAGGCCAGTTGATTTTGCTCAAGCTGTCTACTGAAATTGATTCGACCGCAACTAGGCTAATTGATAACTACGAGTCAGCCGACGACCAGAGCGTCTCCAGGGAAGCCCTATATAATCATTACACTTCATTTTGCGAGAAGATAGGCGTCCATCACGTCAACTCGGCAAGCTTTGGCAAAATCGTACGCTCCGTATTCTCTAATATTACGACTAGAAGACTCGGAACCAGAGGACAGTCCAAATATCTTTTTTGATACCCGATAGAAGCTCATATTTCGGCTTCCAATTGAATTGTTGAATAGCCATAACTCTCAGACTATACGTATCATTACTGGGGTATCCGAGCGAAACCAACTTCGGACACTTTTTCCTCCGCAACTTCCCTATCAAGAAGGTTCGTACGTGAACGACGTTTCGCTGCGGTGTACATCGGCTAATTCTTTCCCATCAGAAACGACATCCAGGAATCCTCCACTACAGAGCCGAGCCCTGGTAGTGAGATGTGGCACACCATAGAATTCGACGCGCTAAGCGAGAAAGGGGTGTCCTCTGGTTTGCCGCCTGCTGCAATCACCAATTTTATGTCGCTGTATAGAGCTCATTGTCAAAAAGTGTACGATCTGGTGGGTCGGCAAAACTTCCTCAATGTTAGTAACCCGGGCTTCAGTGTTTCTTCAAGTTTGGATGGCTCACCTTGTAGACAATAGATCTCCACATTGGTCAAGCAATTCTGGCAGGAGTTGGCGCCTCATTACAAAAGTATAGCTAACAGCCCCGAGGTTATTCAGCTCATCACCAGAGACGACACGTTGCTTTATGATGTTCGTTGGCTCATAGCTCTAGTGAGACCTCTGCTTGTCAACTAATCGAATCATCCAACAGAACATTTCTAGACTGTTATTTACCACCGTCCTAACTCCTCTCCCTCTGGCGACTATTCAATCTATCCAAGATTTTGCCAAGCAATACGAGGGTTGGATTGTCATTTCGCTATACGGTCATTCCCAGCAACTGTACTCGAAAAAGCTTGAAGGTGGGTTGGCATATGGGCAGTTCGATATCCCGGACTCCTTAAGTAACCCCTGCCATTGCTCTTTTAGTCGCTCGCACTTTCACTGGGGTCTTGACCAAGCTTTGTTCGTTGAACCACCTGAGCCAGTCGGCAGCATCCATTATACAGAGCAAAGACCAAACCACGCAAATGGTGGTTGACTGGGCCAAAGTGGACTTTGAATCTCTGCGCGAGCAAGCAGCAATCATATGCCAATGCGGCAAGACTGATCTAGTTCAAATCAGTAAGTTGATCAGGTATTATTTAGGAACCTTTGGCTAACCATTTTGCTTAGTGGAAATCGACATCAAGCAGTTACTCCAGACCTCGGCTCAGCTTGACCAGTGGGCCAGCTGGGTCGAATCAATCTGCGATAAGTTCATAGGAGAGGTAGTCCATGGATCCCTCAAGTCGGCGTAGGTTTGGAGCAATTTGATAACGCTTATTCCTCTAGAATCTCAATCCAGAAGGGATCGCCAATGCCCAAGCCTTTGTACTAAAATGGTCGTACTTTGGCTCACTCGTCGTTCGTGATCTCTCTATTCGGAGCGCACAAAGCTTTGGTACGTCTCACTTCACCCCTGGAAAAATAGCTAACGTAGCACTGACATTCGTTTCTGTCCAGGTTCTTTCCAAATTCTAAAACTGTTTATCGACGATTATGTTTATCATTTGGCGCAGAAGCAAATTGCTCAAGCGACAAGTGGGAACATACCTCCGCCTACTCAAACTCCTCTGTTACCACATCCTGCCCCACCTTCCTCCAACCTTCCCTCTAGAATATCATAGCCAGTTCATTAAGCAGTAGTAGGAATTCGTTCGAGTCAGCAATAAACTGATAGATAAACTCCCATATGATGGACCAGGCAGCTCGGGTTAATTGGGGAGAAGGACTCCAACAGAACAGATAGGACCAGGGTTTGGGTCGTTGGGGAAACCCTATTTCTCAAGTGACCGTAGGTCCATATCTTGTAGGCTCAATTGTCAATAGATTCTGGAGATAACGTTCATATGAAAACGGAGCGAATTTGGAACCACAATTCACTCCTGTTATAGATTGGGCACTTTTTGGTCTATCTAGGCTGGTAGCTAACGAGAAGCCATTAGGTATGTCAGGAACCTTGTTGATATCAATCCGAGAATGCCTACACTTCTTCTCTTGCTATTGTTTTAGGATAGGGTAAGAGGGATAGCTGCAGTGCTATGAACTACAAACGTGGAAGACACCCTCAGTTCCGGTTCATCCTTTCTGTCCATCGGTGAGCGATGGTAGAGAGGATATTTAACTTATGTATTCAATGTATGCGGCAGTGCATCCATTGTTCGCGATTGGGATGTCTTACCGACTGAATAGGTTACTAATGTAGCTAAACAGTTTACAGGAATCTAGGTACATTTCGACGCACCAATGGAGATTCATGCGTCGGGGATATCACTCATTAGTAAATCCACACTGGCAGAAAAAAAAAAGCGGCTCATGAATGGATTACTAAAGTAAAATGGTCAAGAATGACGGTAAACTAGTTTAGCGCTTGAACTGGTATCTTCGCTGAAGTCCTTGTCTCCACCCCCACATATAGCTCAAAATGGATTACAACCCAGTCGCCCAACAACAACTAATGTAAGTCCTGAATCTAGCTTTTTTTCCATAATTTCTAGCGGAACGTGCTGACATGACCCGTCAACGCAGTTTATGTTGTTCTTGCGGTACCCCCATCCCGCCGAACCCGGCAAACATGTGCCTCAACTGCATTCGTAACGAAGTCGACATCACTGAGGGAATACCCAAGCAAGCCACTTTGCATTTTTGCCGCAACTGTGAGAGGTACCATCAACCACCAAATCTTTGGGTTAGCTGTCAACTCGAATCCAGGGAACTTTTGGCACTGTGCTTGAAGAAACTCAAGGGCCTGAATAAAGTTCGACTTGTTGACGCCGGGTTTATCTGGACCGAACCTCACTCGCGTAGAATCAAGGTTAAACTCACTATTCAGAAAGAGGTACAGTTGATGATTTAAATCACCCGCTAAACAGCTCTTCTGACACGTCTTGGCTGCTCCCTTCAAGGTGTTCGCTTCTACAATCCTTCAACAAATCTTTGAGGTTGAATTTGTGGTTTCTACCCAGCAATGTGAAGAATGTACCCGTGTGGCTGCTCAGAACACCTGGAAAGCCACAGTACAAGTGAGACAGAAGGTAGGAGTCAATCATGGTAACGATGATTTCCGCAAGGTTATTCACGAGTCTTTGTTTAAACCTAGGTCAACCACAAGCGCACTTTTATGTATTTGGAGCAGCTTATCCTCAAGCATAACGCTCACAAAGACACAATCAACATCAAGGAGGTTAGAGACGGACTTGATTTCTTCTACGCGCAACGTAGTCACGCCGTAAAAATGGTGGAGTTCCTGAGCGCGGTCACACCTGTTCGCTCCAAAACTTCCGAGCAGCTCATTTCTAGCGATATTCATAGTGGCACCTCGAATTACAAATTCACTTACTCTGTCGAGATTGTGCCCGTCTGCAAGGATGATTTGGTTTGCTTGCCTGTCAAACTCGCCAGATCCCTCGGCAACATCCAGCCCTTGGTACTCTGCACCCGTATCGGAAACTCCATTCATGTTTTGGACCCCAACACCTTGGAGTCGGCCGATATCACCAACTCGGTTTATTGGAGAAATCCATTCGATTCCCTGGGTACGGTCAAAGACATGGTGGAATACTACGTTTTGGATGTTGAAGTGTTGGGCGTGGTTCGTGGGAAGCATGTTTTGGCTGATGTCATGGTTGCTCGTAGCAGCGACTACGGCAAGAATGACACCACTTTCTTTGCCCGCTCCCATCTCGGAGGTATATTGAATATGGGGGATACCGTCATGGGATATGATCTCACAAGGGCCAACTTCAACAACAATGACTTCGATTCCCTAAACAGAAACGCCCTTCCCGACGTCATTCTGGTCAAGAAGAGTTATCCTAACCGCAAGAAGAAGAACAAGCGTCAATGGAAGCTCAAGAACTTGAACAAAGAGGAAGAGGAAATGCTACCAAGAAAGCAAGACCAGGAGAAGCTCGAGCAAGACTTTGAGCTGTTTCTGCGTGATCTGGAGGAGGATCCTGAGCTTCGTTCTACCATCAACCTTTACCGCTCGGATCAAAAGCCAGATGTTAATGCCATGGAGACCGACGGAGAAATGACCGACATGGAGGATGAAAACGCACCGGAGATTCCTTTGGAAGAGCTTCTTGAGGATTTGGATATCAATGATGACTAGAGTTTTAGATGCAACTTGCATGTCTTATATATATGTATCGAATGGTATTATGAACTGGTTGTTTGTTCTTGTTTCTTCACGGCATCGTTTGCCGGCCACCCTTTGTCTGTAATTCATATTTCCCGTTTGCTCTGCGGCACTGTATCTTGATCTGGTACGCAGCAACCTAATCACCATATAATAATAGATCCAATAAATCCCCAAACCATCAAGATGTGCCTTGCCATCTCGCATCTGAAATCCAGAACCTCCCCGCTGCTACTCTAGACAGCCCCATAAATCTCGGTTACTCCACGGCAGAGGGATCCCAGCTATTCTGTGTGCGCCATTATCCACAAAATTTACGAGCTGGCGAAACCAATCATTGCCGCCGAAGCATCCACTTCGAGTTGAAAAGTACGCTCCCCAATTTGTTCTCAACAAAAAGGTATGGGGAAGTCACGTGAAACTCCCTTGATCCATTACAAAAAAGTGGGGTTAATACATCAGTTTATGTACACACAAGTTGCAGCGAAGAGAGAGTGCTTTTATCGACTTCACTATTCGCACGATGTTCGCTCATGTCGGTTTAAACCTTGTTGCCAAGACCTCTACTGGTTAGTATTCACGCCCAGGCCTGGGAACAATCCTGTAATAAAGCCTGGCAAACTTGTTACACATGCTCACTAACAAATTTCCCAGCTTCCGCTATCCGCACGTTGGCAGTTAGAGCCCCCATTGCCAGTCAGAAGCAGAGACTTTTCCACTCCACCTCCAAAGATGAAAGCGAGAATGGTAAGTGCTTCACTAAGGAGACCGTTCCCTGACCTGCCATGGTGGCCTACAGCATCTTGGGCAAGACCGGTCAGCCTCGCATACCCCAGAAAAGTAACCCAACTTCCTCTTCCCCAGCCGTCGCTGCCCCTAAATTCACAACCGTTGGCGAACCCAACAGCGTTGCCCGTAAGTAACCCGTTGTAGTTGAGGCTGTTTTCCTTCTTGCTCAAATCTATCCCTTCAGAAATCGCACTTTCCACCGTTGATAAATTGGTCAATTGGGGTCGTACCAGTTCTATCTGGCCCATGACTTTCGGTCTCGCTTGTTGCGCCGTAGAGATGATGCACATGGCCGCCGCTCGTTACGATCAGGATCGTATTGGTATCGTCTTCCGTGCCTCCCCTCGTCAATCCGATGTCATGATTGTCGCCGGCACGCTTACCAACAAGATGGCTCCCGCATTGAGAAAGGTTTACGATCAGGTATTGGCTTGGAAATGGAATTTTCATATCGCGGACGCTCGGTTAACCCGAATTCACCTAGATGCCTGAACCTCGTTGGGTCATCTCCATGGGATCATGTGCCAACGGCGGTGGTTATTACCATTATTCCTACGCTGTTGTTCGTGGCTGCGATCGCATCGTGCCCGTTGACATTTATGTCCCAGGCTGTCCTCCCACCGCCGAGGCTCTGATGTACGGTGTGATGCAGTTGCAAAAGAAAATGAGAAGAGGACGTGTAGCCACCATGTGGTATAGAAAGTAAAGCCCCATTTGCATCCAGCCAAAGTGTTCAATCATATCATTTCTTTCCAATATCTTCCGTCATCACCAACGCGGCTTGATATGGAACAGATCCACCTTCACACTTTCTCTCATTTTCACTCCCCCGAACCCTAACTCCCAGCCCCAACTGCCTCGTCCATCGGACCAAGGTGGCCCTGGGGCATTTAAAGTTCAATAAAATATGCTGTATATTTATAATATGGAACTGAATCGCGGTCAAGGGAAGGTTTATTTTTCAATCGGTTCTATAAAACAAATGTGTATCGACTAATCACGTCTGGTGTATTTGCATGGGATTGGGGTTTCGGGAGTGACGAAGAGCTTGGAGTAGTTAGGCTGCGGGAACTCCCTGCCAGGAATACTTTCGATCTCGAACATACGCACCATAGTGGCCAGGATTGTCTTGATCTGGACATAGGCAAATGGCTCGCCGATGCATCTGTGGCGCCCGGCACCAAATGGAAGGTACGGGTTTTTGGCACCTTTGCCACTGCTGCCAAAGATAGCCTCGTCTTCCTCCTCGTTGTCCTGCGCAATGTTGTTCCATCTGGCGATGTCGAATTTCATGGGATTTTCGAAGTACTCCTCGGAGAGCTGAGCAATGATGGGACTGGCGCAGAGATAATGCCCGGCAGGAACCACAATGTCCGACTCCGGGTAGTTCACTGGCTTGACTACCTTGCGCATAATGGCCACGATGGGAGTGTGCATACGGAGGGTCTCACGAACTAGGTTATCTAGCACCTTGCATTTGTTGAGATCGTTGAAGTTGAGGGGCTTCAAATCATCCCCGAAGATGGCTTTCTGCTCTGCATAGACTTGGGAGCTGGTAAAGACGCCGTTAGCTAGACCTCAAGCACACATAGGCGTTGCTGGTTCTTACCGGATCTCGGGATCATGGGCAATACGCATCAGAGCCCAGGTTGATGTGGCAGCGCTGGTGTGTTGTCCAGCCATCAGCAGGGCGATCATCATGTGGGCAACCTCAGTATCACTCATTTGGTGGCCATCCTTGTAGGTGGCAGTCATGAAATGCTGGAGAATATCTTGGTTGTCCTATAGGAAGAATGTTAGCTTCTGCTCCCGAGGTTCCTGGGCGAAAAAGACGGATACCATATCGTTGTTGCGGCGTCTGTTGTTGATGATGTTCAGGAAGACGTTAGTTAATTTGATGTGAGCCTCATCACGCTTTCTGTAGCTTGGAAGAGGAAGGCGCTCGAAGAGGAAATTGATTGGCTGGAAGCCGTTGTCCAAGTCGTGAATAAGGTGGGCGACTTTGAGATGAGCAGCGGATTAGCGAGGTATCTGGCTATGCTTGTTGCAAGAAAATGGGCCCTACCAGTTTCATCAAGTTGAGAACGGATCTCCTTTCCCATAAGGCAGCGAGAGGCGGTGTTGATAATGAGCTCTGCAAATGCTACGCTAACCTCAGCTTCACCGGTTTTCTTGTTCCAACGCCTATTCTATTGGTTAGGAATGGGTCTAGCCAATCTATACAGCATCAAAAATATCACTTGAAGTATTCGGTGGTTTCCTCGACAATGATCGGAACGTAAGTTCTCAGGGCATCGAAAGAAAGGCCTTCCTTGGCAAACCTGTCAGCGAAAGGTGATTCAGTACCATAGCGCGTTGGGCATGAATTCGTTGACAACGTACCGCTTTTGGTCCATCAATCTGTGATTGGGGCAATCGTATACTACTCCTTCACCGAACACTGGCTTGGTGAGTGGTCTGTAGGCGTCCTCGGCATTGACATGACTGTGCTTAGCGTTCAAGACAAAGTTGTTTCCCTCAGTCCCTAGAGCATAAGTCATCTTGCGTCCAAACATCAGGAAGGTGAAGACATCACCGTACTAAAGAAATTATTGGTTAGCTACAGCTGGTGGCTATTTTTGGCGCAGACAAATCACCTTCTTGCGGTTCTCAGTGAGAAATTCAACCGGGTTGGTACCAAAGTCAATCATGGATCCAATGAAGGGAATCCAGTAAGGAACCATGGGTGGAGCATTGGGATCTTTCTTGCCAAACTAAATGAACTCCGTTAGTACAAGATTCGCGGGGGTGCTTGGAGCTTCGGTGCGTAGGAGAAGGAGGGTACCTTCTGATTGTACCAATCGTTCAGCACGTATACGACCAAGGTCCCGAAAGCGATGGTCGCAAGGTTGACGAAAGCTTGTGCCGTGAAGCAGCTCTGCAAGAGGTTGACTATTGCACCCATGAAGTATACTACAAGGTGGGGATTTCGGTTATGAATGAACTTCTACCGGACATGGTTGCGTTTATATTTTTGACTGGACCATGCCAACAAATTTGGGAACCGGTGGTTGATTGGACCAGGACAGATGGGCCTCGTGTCTGGACAGTAGGGAGGAGCCTATTTTGGGCGACGTCAGTAACTGGATATTTCGGTTGCATTTGTGATTTGAAATTGTTCAAAAGAGTCGTACATTCTACAGTGATAGAAGGCAAAGAGGCTAGAATGTAGAGATAAACAAATATCGCAAATCTTGGCTTATTCGCCATCTTGGAGATGTTCTAGACAGGGAAATTAAATTAGGTGGAGCTCCTCCAAGTCTTGGCTCGCGGAATAATTCGGCCATTCCTTACACTATCGAACCAGGGATAAAATGGTACAGTGGGGAGGGTGGCAGTGAAAAGTGCTCCTCATGACAAGACTCGCTCGAATGCCCCGTCTCATTGCAGAGAATCTAGATTCAGTAAAAGCTTGAGCGTTTCTTTGATTTCTTGTACACGATTTTGAAATGATAAGTCGTCACCTTGACCACCGATCCTAGATCAATTTGAAATCTTCACGTAATTCCATTACTGCACTTCACCAGTAGCTAGGAAGCCAGCAAGCCGTGTCAAATGCACATGTCTTTTTCTAACCTTATCGATCAACCAGTCTTCCCCAATCCAGTAATATGTCGGTTACCGACATTCTGAATTTAGACTGCTTTGCTTGGTATCCATCTGGTGTTACTTTGAACCATTATGCTTGGTTTATTGAAAATGTTGGGCCATAAATCCAGGCATTACTCTGCACTCACATATTTGGTCTACTGTTACAGCGATTTGATTAGGAATAACGAAACCAAGTCACCTCAAGCTGGCCTAGAAAGATCACTTGAACAAATGCCGGATAATCGCATATGGTCGATGGCAGCATATTCCTGGGATAAATCAGTGCAAATCAATCAGGAATTTAAACAGGATTATTGAAGCACCGACCTGATACGTTTGGCTTTCCGGAAACTTCAATCCTGCCGTAAATAAATCACTTACTATTCACCTAACATTATTCATTTATTCTCTAATGATCTTGCATTTTTCCATGTTTTCCTTATGTCTTTCTTTCGCTCAGTGAACAGCGACTCCGAGGAGACATGCTCCGATATCGAGGATTCTCCTTCCTACTCAGACAGTGAGACAGAGCCTCAATCTGTGGAGTTCGAGGACGACAGCCAGCTTCTCTCGGAAGTTACCTTTGATTTGCCGGACAGGCATAGCATTTTAGAGGAGCTGAGGAAGGATAATAAAAATGTATATAATCGTCTGAAATCGGTCCTGACAGATGCAGAGTTCGTAGAGAAGGTTGCCGAGGCGTTTCCCAAACTTCCACTCGTCGGTAAGGATCTCTTTATACGTAGCGGGTGGAGCCTCCGAACTTGATTTCCAGAAGCCGCATGCCCCGAGAAACTAACGTAAACCAATTGTTCATTTATTAGCAAACGAAAGGTGCGGTACTTGGTACGTTCGACCCCAAAAGGTAAGTGATCTGGGCAGAGTTTGCACTACTCCAATGCTGTGAATGTTGTCTAATTCGGATATATCTGGACCCGCCAACCTCAGTTATACTATCAAACGGTATACTTCAAGTCAACTGACGGACACACCGGGAAGTGGAACTTCAATCTAAGGCGGATGAATCTTCACCTGCTCGATATCATCGAAAAACATAACGGCTGTATTCTGGTAGATTCTACCAGGCGTGGTAAGCGTGTTCCCGACTCACTGTCCAAAACAGTTCCCATTTGGTGCTGTGTGGTGAACAACGCGATTCATCGCTGGCGCCAGGAACAGCTCATGAATGGCGGGCCAGACTCGAGGGAGGTTCCCTCCGACTGGGATCTGGAATTCCACTCTCTGCCGTCGGTCATCTCAGCTTCAGAGCATAGCCAGATTTGCGAAAGAATCCCATCTTTTGTCGACAAGCTTATGGTAGTTCCAACAGTGTGAATCCTCCCTTGAATTTCATCTAATCTTCCTGACCGTCCCAGTCTTCCGGAATCGATTTATCCAAATTGTCCTCTCTTTTGCAAAAGCCACTACGCCCTTTGTGGTTTACTCCACAGTCGCAAATTCCAGCAAATCCATGGGTTGAAAGTGAGACGTTTCATCCAGTGCTATGCCTAAGCGCTTCTCGTCAAATCAAGTCTGCCATGGAGCCTCAACCCGGTTATATGTACATCCAAGGGGCTGCCGATGATCATGAATGTTGGGCAATGGTAATATAGCTGCACCGATCCGAACAAAGTCCATTGTATGTTGACCCATATGCACCCTCCTTATAGGGCCTAACACCCTCACTATTCTGGGAGCATCATGAAGAAATACTTACCGATGGTGCGGCCACATGTGAACGTCGGGTACAAGAGATTGTGGCCAGTGCTAAGAATACACTGAACAACGAAGGCGAACAGTGGCTCAACAAGGCCGGAAAGCCGATACAGCCTCCATACGATTTCATCAAGGGGACCGTTATAGCCATTGGGAGTCGTACCAGCGGTATACCAACCTGAATTATGTCAAGCTAATCGCATCTAACAACATTGAGTTTAGGGCGCCCTCCTCAATGCTGGAGTGCCTTCAATAGCATCATCAATTGCTGTGAGCTCGAGTATACAGAGAATCTAGATGCCACTCACCAGAATACCTATTTACACCTGAACATACCTGAAGGGAAAAAAGGCCAAGCCACCTTATTGGAATTGATACCAAAGGCACTGGAGTTTGCTAAGCAAAAGTTGGCAGAAAACCAGTCAATTCTCGTGCATTGTGCCCAAGGTAAAGATCGTTCAGTTGGAATCGCCCTTGCCATTATGGTCCATTATTACGATAGGGCAGGTAATGTTGTTCTGGAGGGCGTTCCGAAATCCCAAGTGACAAAGGAGTTGATCCAAAGGAAGCTCCTTCAGATCATTGAATCGCATCCTACGGTAAGTTTGCTCCATGGGTCCAGCTTTGAGAGCGAGTTACTGATGATCAATGTTAGGCGTCACCTTCTCGAGCAACGCTTAAAAAAATCAACACCTTCTTCATGTGTTCGTAAACTTTGGTCCGTGGGGTATAGATTAGATATATATAAAGATTCTACAATAGTAATATAGATTTCAAGTGGGAATATTTGAAGTAGTTGTTGGATATGGTTTTTCTGCTGATCCTCAGCGCATGATTGATTTGGATAAAGCGAATAAATCTTGGTACCATAGTGTCTCCTACGGCTCCTGTGAGCTTCCTTATTGTGCTACCTCGGATGCACTGCAGCTGTGTACCCCATAAGCCCATATTTGGTTGGGCATTTCAAGTCGCTCCAGTCCATTCGTTTCTTCCTTGGATTGTGTCCTGGAACGCTCCTGAAAGCCTGATTTCTCTACCTTGGCCAATCTGCCTTTAGCATAGGAAGTCCCGATGATTAGCGCTGATCATATTCAGGAGCAGGCTACGTTGCTCAGCCTCCTCAACCAGTGGGTGCAAAATCACCCACCTTTCTCATCTCAATATTCACCATGCTCTTCGTAAGGGATCTGGATACGCATCTCCGTTTATTGACTAGCGCTCGGAATACGTCACAGCGTGCAGTAATATGCTTCTAATCAATGGTTGGCTCGCGAGCATACTCCATAGATTTGATCCGGGTATCTTCAAGCGCATTAATTCAAGGTAGCACCATATATTCATTAGTGATCCATCACGTAGAGACCATGGAGGGGGCAGCGGGTAGAAAAGGAGTGGTGCTTCACATGACGCTCCCACTGTATAAATACTCAGCCTGGCAGATGTGGAGAGAGCACCAGCTTTCATATTAGCTTACCGACATCTCTTCAGCCTACAGACATCAACATGGGTAACGAAACTATGATCCAGTTCTTCGAATGGCATCTTCCTGTTGACCACAAGCACTGGCAACGTCTCCAGGAGCGCGCGGAAGAGCTGGCAGGTCTGGGGATCACTGGGGTTTGGATCCCCCCTCCCACCAAAGGCCAAACGAAGGATGATGTGGGGTACGGGGTGTATGACTTGTGGGATCTCGGAGAGTTCAATCAGAAAAACACTGTCGCCACCAAGTACGGGACCAAGGAGGAGCTCGTCAATGCTATCAACAAGTGCAAAGAGCACGGGCTGCAGGTGTATTGTGACGTAGTACTGAACCACAAGGCTGCTGCGGACGAGACAGAGAAATTTCAAGCGATTGAGGTGGATCAAGAGGACCGTGAAAATGAAATCTCCGAACCACATGACATTGTGGCTTGGACAAAGTTCACTTTCCCGGGCCGCGAGGATAAATACTCGGCGTTCAAGTGGAATTTCAACCATTTCACTGGCACCGACTGGGATGAGGAGAGCAAGAGGAAGGGAGTCTTCCGGATTGTAGGCGAGAACAAGTCATGGGCCGAGGGGGTCGATGACGAGTTTGGAAACTACGATTACTTGATGTTTGCCAACATCGACTACAGCCACCCCGATGTACAAGAGGAAACCAAGAAGTGGGCGGTTTGGGTTTCCAAGGAGCTTCAGCTCTCGGGATTCCGCATTGATGCAGCCAAGCATATTGACGGAAACTTCATCTACGAGTTGATGAAGCATGTGCGCCAGGAATTAGGCAACGACAAATTCTACGCTGTTGGCGAGTTCTGGAAGAGTAGCATTGAGGCGGTGGACGCCCATCTGGAGAATGTCAACTACTCGATTGACCTGTTCGATGTCCCCTTGCACTACAATCTCAGCGAGGCCTCGAACAAAGGTAACGAGTACGATCTCCGGCAATTGTTTGATGGCACCATTGTCGCCAAGCACCCAACCCACGCTGTCACCTTCGTCGACAACCACGACTCACAGCCTGGTGAGTCACTTGAGTCTTGGGTTCAGGATTGGTTCAAGTCTCATGCGTATGCAATCATCTTGCTACGCGATCAGGGATACCCATGCGTGTTCTACGGTGATATGTACGGAATAGGAGGTGAAGAGCCAGTGCCACCCAAATACGATTCAATCAAGCAGCTTCTCTTAGCGCGTAAAGAGTATGCGATAGGCGAGACTCGGGATTATTGGGACCATGCCAACACTGTTGGTTGGGTGCGTATGGGCCAAGAGGATGACAAGAGTAAGGCATGCGCCGTGGTGCTAACCAACGGAGAAGCTGGCGAGAAGCGAATGGAGGTTGGCCAGGACCGTGCAGGACAGAAATGGCGTGACTTCCTTGGCAACTGTGAAGAAGAGGTGGTGATCGAGGAGGATGGGTGGGCCAACTTTAAGGTAAATGACGGCTCTGTTTCGGTCTGGGTGCCAACCGAGGCTTAATACGGCACGAATCAAAATGGTGGCATGAGGCTTGTTATTCCCAACCTAGAATGGTACCCCTCGAAAGCAAATGGAATGTTAATGACGTGTACCTTCAAGACTATAGTTTAAATAAATTACGTTGTGCCTTGGAGCCCCTAATGATCCCAATCCCGATGACATTTGGCTGTGATTGACTCCTAGACTACTCAGACATAGACGGCTCTTAGCAGGTGCACTCGAATGTCAACACCATTCTGTAGCGCACCAAGCTTCTTTGTCTGAGACAAGAATGTGGTTTAGAGTGTGTTGCTGATGATGGTCTCACCACAGTGTGTGGGCAGGTTGTAGGTTCCCTCGCTGGCGATTCTCTCCCGTCAGTTAGACTCCATTTGGCCGAGGAGGTGCCACCTTTGGTCTCCAGCCAATCAACCCACTCAGCCGTAGATATTAATTTCGAAACGACTGAAACTGACTCTTGATAGCATGCCATTCAGCGATGCTCGGATCTGGCCTACGCATTCTGGGAGTATCCAAGGAACTCGGTCACACTACCAGATTAGCTGCCTAGTCCATGATCACTTGATCCTCAACGACTGGGGTCGGAGGTGGAATATCTGTCATTGTAGATCATGCCAATCAATTTAGCCACTGGACCACTTGCACATACACTTGGCACGGCGGTTGAAGGCAGCCTGGATATCCAAATGAGCCAACTCGCTGAGTCAAATGAAAAATTAAGGGGTTGCCCACTACCATTGAATGGGTGTTACCGCGGAGATTTCGGCGGATTGCCTAGAATCACCCCCATTGAAAAGCCACAGCTGGGCAGCCCATCGTATGGTTCGAACAGACTCAAAAACGGAGTTCAACAGCAGCATTTTTCAGCTGAAAATGGACTATAAGATCCGCCGGTCCGATAAAATCTGTTTGACATTGGGCTTGCATCTAATGTAGACTTTTCCGCGTTGAAACTCTCCGAGTGATTCGGTGCTAGGTTGTTTCTGAAGAGTGCATCTTTAAGGAAATCATCGATTTTCACCACAACATTGAAGAGCCGGTCATGTAAGCAATCGCCTGTCAGGACGTTCTCTTCGTGGTGTTCCACCTGGAACAGCTATGGGGTTGAAATTGCCCCATGATTCCGAGAGCGCTTGGAAAGGTCCCATCACCCTTGGTGCGAGATTGGAGTAGCCACTACCGATTTGGTATTTGTCGCTCTCTGGGTTCTCAGGCAGGTTAAAATGGTTTCGATACCTGTGCGAATGAAGGGTTGACGTCTCGCGGGGATTTTGGCTGCCCGCTATCCTTGGTGTAGAGCTTCTGTTGCCCCCATTGAATTGGTTGGCAAGTTTCTGCTTGGTTTCACATTTAGGAGTGATGTGGACCATAATGCTCAAGGGGTATCGACCAAACTAAAATTAGATAGATTACTAACGCGATATGGAATCAACTGAATCTTCGTAAATATCGTTCTACGCTTGTTCTCACAAGTCTCTTTACCGCTACCGCTGAATGTTTTAGTATCTGGGACAAATACTTGAATTTAGCCTCGAATATGCATCCTCTCAGGAGAACGGAATAATATCATTGATTGCGGATCTCACTGTTGACAAGCGTACTGGTTACCCGTCAACAACCACCCTGTATCTGACTATAAAACCAACCTTCGTCGCTGAAATCTATATTCATAATTCGGAGCTCAACACACCCCAGACAGCAGTGTCTTATCAACACTATCCAGTGCCTCGTAACCCTGCAGCCCTCTGCTTGTCTAATAACAACGTAAACTCAGAATGTCAGGTTCGTACTCTCAAAGCAGTGGTTGGCGGAGCCTATGTTGATTTCCCTTTCTTGATAGATCACGACACAACCTCTTGGGTAATGATGGTGGCCGATGTGTTCATTTCTATGTCTTACATGGCAATCCCGATCGAAATCTTCTTCTTCCAGCGTACCCTCACTCTGCCGCTGCCCATGCTCTACAAGAGTGTCCTGCTTCTTTTCGAAGCTTTCATCACTGCTTGCGGAGCCACCCACTTGGTGACCGTCTGGAAACCTTTTGCTAACACTGAGGTGGCCCTATGTGTTGTGAAGGTTGTCACAGCAGTCATCTCGACGCTCACGGCGATTCTGCTGATCCAGGTATTCCCCAAGGCGTTCTCGCTACCCGCGAGAGCCGCCTGGTTGGAGGAGGAGTTGGGATCTCACATGCGGCACGAGCAATCGCTTCGAATGGCCAACGACCTGCTGCTCAAGTTCCGCAAAGTCACCCAGCATATTCGCAGGACACTCGACACCAACTCCGTCTGCCAGACATCGGTGTTTGAGCTCTCTGTGACCCTGGGGGTGGGTTGTGCGATCTACATGAAAGAGGGAGACACCTATGTGTGCACCCACGAGGACTACAGACATGTCAATGATCATTCACTCCGCCACTCGGACAAGAACATCTTCTGGCAGAAGATCAGGATATCCAAGGAGAACAAGATGATCACCAGGATGGCCACCCTCTCATACGCCTGTTGCCTTAACAAGAGAGATCTCAGTGACATGGTGGGGGAGGGGGTGAACCTGCCATTCAAAGCGGCCATGGGGGTCCGCTTCAAGATCGATGGGAAGGATTCCGGGTTCGTGCTGATCTACTCGAGTGAGGAGACATGGAGCTTACCGGAGCAGGAGGTGGAGCTGTTTGAAGATATAGTAGGCCAAATTGAGATCGCTCTTCAACAATCTTCGCAGCTATCGAAGGAACATGGATGGAAATCCCCCAGTTCAAAGCTTACCCAGAGTATAGAAACTCCGGGACATGCTGATGAGCGAGGACTAGGATCATTACGACAAAGTGCAGCGGAAGCAACGCTGCCTTCTTCATCACCTCCACCATTTTCGAACCATGGTCAAGAGTACGAGGTATATGATATTGAGCCTAAATACTGGCATTAATACTCACCATTAGTCTGTCACGATTTTGATCACTGGTGCGGGCAATGAAATGGTTGCCATTATTGACTTCAAATGACAGAACTGTCCTTGGAAAAGCGCTAATGAAATTTCGAAATCTTGTAAATGTATAATCAATAAATACTACAAACCTGGTCTAATCAATACTTTGTGGATCTTCAGTCATGAGAACTGGAGCTGTTTCTCATCCAGATTTGTTCAACCCTTGTCAGACATGCTATTTTGTAATTTACAGAAACCTAAACAAGATCTGTTGCTCTGTAACGAGATTGAGGACGAGAGCATTGCTCTGTCAATATATCTATATTGCACATCCAAACTCAAATTCGATCTGAGTAATGTAACCTATACTTGGCATGTTAACGCACCGAAGGATCCAGAAAAGTTCAGGATAGCGGATACAATTGTACACAAAGCATTACTCCAAATATTTGGGGTCATTTGGGCATGATCTGAATATGACCATCAACATTATTGGGCTCCTATAACAAAAGGTGAACGCTACGCTACAGCCCTGCATTTTCAGAGTCAAGTAATTAGATTTTAAAGGTTGTTAATCCATGATACTATAGTAGATCTCAGTTGGCTCAAATTACTTTCCAGAGTGATTTACTTTATTCCGTTGAAATATGAGATTAGATTAGATGGAATTGCTATTGTAATTAGGAGTTCATAGGGCTACAAGAATAAAAGATGTGGTGCTTATATTATGGCCAGTTGAGGGGCTTCATGTCATATGCCTCCCCATCTTTTCCTTCATCATGATACGAGAAAGGTGGTGGTGGCGGTAAAGAAATAGAGGTGTTGTGGTGGAGATTGGACAATCGGAATTTAGCCTCTTCCTCATCAGGCTTACCAGCTTCAAGGAGCTTCCCATGGCTGGATTTTCCACTTGCCTCGTTTTTCAATTGAGCAGATTGCTGAAGAGCGATCTCAATTTGGCCTACTATATCTTCAAACAGCTCCACCTCCTGCTCCGGTAAGCTCCATGTCTCCTCACTCGAGTAGATCAGCACGAACCCGGAATCCTTCCCATCGATCTTGAAGCGGACCCCCATGGCCGCTTTGAATGGCAGGTTCACCCCCTCCCCCACCATGTCACTGAGATCTCTCTTGTTAAGGCAACAGGCGTATGAGAGGGTGGCCATCCTGGTGATCATCTTGTTCTCCTTGGATATCCTGATCTTCTGCCAGAAGATGTTCTTGTCCGAGTGGCGGAGTGAATGATCATTGACATGTCTGTAGTCCTCGTGGGTGCACACATAGGTGTCTCCCTCTTTCATGTAGATCGCACAACCCACCCCCAGGGTCACAGAGAGCTCAAACACCGATGTCTGGCAGACGGAGTTGGTGTCGAGCGTCCTGCGAATGTGCTGGGTGACTTTGCGGAACTTGAGCAGCAGGTCGTTGGCCATTCGAAGCGATTGCTCGTGCCGCATGTGAGATCCCAACTCCTCCTCCAACCAGGCGGCTCTCGCGGGTAGCGAGAACGCCTTGGGGAATACCTGGATCAGCAGAATCGCCGTGAGCGTCGAGATGACTGCTGTGACAACCTTCACAACACATAGGGCCACCTCGGTGTTGGAGAACGGCTTCCAGACGGTCACCAAGTGGGTGGCTCCGCAAGCAGTGATGAAAGCTTCGAAAAGAAGCAGGACACTCTTGTAGAGCATGGGCAGCGGCAGAGTGAGGGTACGCTGGAAGAAGAAGATTTCGATCGGGATTGCCATGTAAGACATAGAAATGAACACATCGGCCACCATCGTTACCCAGGAGACTGGATTATCTTCCACAACTGGTAATACAAAAGGTTAATAACTGTCATCAGCGGTTCTGTAAGAATTGTACATACTTTGCATTTTGCTAAGGTATTGATCACTCGATAGTGTTTTGGTGGGACTTGATTAGGATTTCATGTGCTTTATAGAAATCTCAGCAATACAGGAGTAGCCTTGGACGGCGCTTTCGTATCATGAAATAGATGAAATACATTTCATAAAAAGAAAACTGGCTACCCAGCTGGTTACAATTGAAACTATTCCCCTGAGATTCTTGCTAATGCCATTGGCATAGCTGACATCTTGCAATGGATGTACCGAGCTGGCCGACTACCCATTAAGATCTGGATCTCTGAGAGAAGAAATCTCCGAGTCTCAATTCCTCGATTTTCTCATAATCCTCAGAGTTGGCATGGTGAATTGAAAACGACCATATTAAAATGGAGACAGGGTCCGATCTCAGTTGATGAGGCTTGCTATATACAATTAAAAATAGGAGCATTCGATGGTCTAGATTCTGACCAACCTGTTGACCGGTTGATTGGGCTAACTTGTTTTGTTTAGCTTAGGTTTGGCTCCCTCCTGGCCAAGCGCAAATGAAATATTCCAGTTAATTAGTTAATCTCCGGAATCATTTAACACTTGATTAAAAGGGGCACTTCATCTGTTGACAGAAACACCATAACTGTATTTGGTTCAAATTGAAGTGCAAGCCTCTTGAGTTTGGTCAGACTTTCCCCGTGTCATTTGACTGGGAATTGGCGATTGATTCACCTTGCATAAGAGCAGCACTGTCTGATATCGGCGGAAGGCTGACTGTATAACCCTCCTCATAGCAACAGACCTACCAATTTAACGCATTTGCAAAAACTGCCGTTGCGTGCACCTTAATCAATGTTTCTCACCCAAAAATCGCTTCCCAAGCGTATGCCACCATTGGCCTATCAGCTGTGCCAGAAAATATTGCCACCGACGCTGGTGGTTAAGGAGAATTAAGCGTGTTGCTATGGCCTTGAAGAGCATGACCACTTCCTCATGATACGCAATATAGCCCATTAATGCTGCGTACAACGGCGACAATATCCAAATCGTGTAGTATATCTCCGACTGACACGATTCTTTGGCTGCACAAACGTTCACTTGATTACTCGATTGTCTAGGAATGCTTTCCGTAGTGGTCTGAACCATGGCGGCAATCAAACTCTATGTACACACATATGAACCCCTCCTCTACGATGATTGAATCAACACCTGACACCCACCCCTCCACTACGCTCTACATGTTGGGAAAGCATAGACCAGGAATGCGCCTCTGGGTAGCAATGATCAGTGTATTAAATTCTGAAAAAGGCTGATTAGAGTGAAATTAGCATTCGAGCCATACTAATATGAATCGTGGTTCTAGGATTGTATTGCAATAAGCAGAAAGAATCGAAAACCACCAGTGGGAACTCTAGTTGAATGAGGTTTTACTTCTTAATAACGATATTTTGAGCGGGGTTCGTCGTTGGACTCGCCAGTACGTTTAGGAGTTCTGGAGCGAGATCTAGTGCGTGAGCGATCCCGTCGACGAGAGGAATTGGAATGAGTGTATCGGGGTGAGGGGGAGCGAGATCGCGAACGGCCATGGCGCCTGGAATGGGGGCCGGCGTGTCTACTCGAGTATGGAGAGCGGGACCGGGACCGGGACCGACTATGGCGGCGTCGGTGGGAATACCTGGAATGGGAACGAGGGGAATACTTGGACCTGTGAGAAACCGACTCTCGAGAACTCCTTTTACTTGATTGTGGTGAACGAGAACGACTACGATGTCGACGTGGGGATGTTGAACGAGACCGGGAGCGGGAGCGATAATGAGATCTCGACTTTTTGCTTTGCGGATCAGCATCTCGAGAGTGCTGAATACTCCCTTTAGCCGGAGAAGCAGCTGGCGAGCCCTTCTTAGTTGGTTCGTTCGTTTTCTCCTCTCCCAAAATATCGTTCCAGGCATCCCAACGACCATCATCTTCTTCATCCTCGTCATTATCTTCTTTGTCTACAGCCTTGGCCTTCTCGCTTTCAGAAGTAGAAAGCTGCTTTTTCTTACGTCTTCCAAAGTCATCCCATTCAGAATTGTCCCGACTACTTCTATATTCTATTTTTTCTTGTCGCTCCATGTAGCCGCCACCGCGTCCCTCACGCGACCCACCACTTTGGGTGAAGCCTGGCTTACTTGCATTACATAAGTTGCAATGAGAGCGCTTGGCCCAGTTGATGTTACCGCACCTGCAAGTTGGAGAGAAAATATTAGCAAAGAGGACATGGACAAGAGATGGTTTACAGATGCTCAAGTATAATACGCGTCAACATACAAGTTACACTTCCAATCTTTCTCTGAAAAAAGTCCCTAAACGATAGATATGCACCATAAGAACACCAATCGAAAATCTGTGAAAAGGGGCTCGATACAACACGTCAGGAGACACTTACATTGGACTTGGTGTCCGAATCGTCTTTCCTCGTGCTTCGGGAAGACATGAAAAACGCACTGGTTCAAGTGAAGTTACGATAACTTGGTTATCAGTTAACACTCATTACCAATCGCACCATATAATAAATATCATCTTTATGGAGCTCAATAGCATTCATGAACTCTTTCGTAATTGGATCCAGGATATTGTTTAATATAGTAGCCTATTGCATCCATCATCAGTTAGAATAATCAAACTTGTACAGCATCAAAAGAAAATTTTCCACTAGAAATTCGCTTTGTAACGCCATCATGGGTTAGCTTTGGCTCTGGGTATATATCCATTCCCCATGGCTGGAGGTCTCTACGGGTTTGGAAGTTGATGATATTAGGACCCCAGGCAGCTGTATTGGTGTTATTCGTGTTCAGAAGCGGTGTTGATCTCATTCAACTTCAGGCTGTAAGCTTTCAGAATTCAAAAGGAGATAAATTTTAGGCGCCACTTGAACCGGGCCTGGCTTTCGTTGGCGAGAGATACTGGATCAAGAATTCACCAAGCGATGAAAGCGGTGGTTGCGGTGTGAGTGTGTTTCGTGGATCAAGTAAGGATACGGCCGGGCTCTTTACAATATAGATATACGACGGAGAGAGACAGAAGGATGAAGCTATGTTTATCCGGTCGTTACGGAAGAGAACATGCCGAAGTGCCAGGTGGCACAGTGATGAGATAGATCCTGTATTAGGGCTTTGAAGATTGTTGGACCTAGGAAAGATTCAGCTGTGCAATGTCCTAGCTGGCAAAAGAAAATCACTAGTGTTAAAAAAAGTAATGAGGGCACCAACAACTGGAAGTCTAAAAATGACTAGTCCCTCAGGATTTTGATCATGATAGAGAATTCCTACACGCATAAGTGGCGTAGGCAATCCTCGCATCACTATATTGAATAGTCGAAACCCGAGGTTTACCAAACGTAATCAACTGGGCCAGATTCGGCATATTGAAAACTCTGACATCGGTCCAGTAGACGCCTATTACAAGCGATTCTAAATGCATATTCTAAAGCCACCCTGTAACCATTTACCGTATTAAGCTCTTACATTGGTACAATTAGTCTCTCGCATCTCCATCAACTGTGCCAGGTATTCCAGGTTTCATGGCAAGAGCTCGCAAATTTGCTGGCCTAGATCATTCTTTCTGAAGGCACGCAGAGAAGCAAAGCTCTTGTTTACGCCATCAATCTGTGCAAAGGTAAACCACGAAGCTGTTTTGAGGCAGTGAAGAAGGAACTTGGGCTGTATAGGAGCATGTGTAAAGAACGTGCTTGCTTGTTCCCAATAGAAGGAATGTTGCTAAAAATTACACGGAATTTCGGCATCTCTATCCATGTTTGGAGCTCAGCCAAGCAGTGGAAAGATATTTCTAAAGCGACATCAATTTAAAAGTTGGAAGGACAATGGCATATCGAAGGATACAAATAGGAATTCGAAAAGGGTCAATCTCCATTGTGGCAATGTAGAGCCGGCATTGTCTTTCACATGCAAACAAGCATTAACCACCTATCGCATCCTCGTCTATTTGCAGCTAATACCACTACCACCGTTTACGTATTCCTATCTCTTTAGACAACACACTTTCATCACCTATTGAGCTAACTCCATAAAGCCTGAGGATTATTCAACACGAGCACGCTGTCTCATCACTTTCCAAATTAGTTTGATGCAAATGGTTGATTTGTTCAGCGTAAATCTCCCCTATGTCATAGCACGCAACGCCCAACCTTTGTACACAATGATCGAGAATGGGCATTATAAATCTATTCAAGTATAGCGGAAATACAAATACCTAGACAAATCTCCCCTTGAACAAGCCTACATCATATGAGCAGCTTTTGTGCCATGCTTAATGTGAAAAGGCGCCAGTAGGCATTCAAAGATGACGTTGTTGGGGATAACGTTAGTGTGGAAACCGCAACACAGACACACTATCAAAAGGTCGACAAAGATATGTGGCACAGATGAGCCCCATTGGCTCTGTAAATAGCTCAGATAAGCGACTTGTCATCTGGATTACTCGATTGGTTGGATGCTCGTGATCTAGCACAAGCACCCTAGATGTACTAGTCCCATCAGCCTATAAATATTCCCCGAGATCATCCTCGTTGACGTAAAGTTGAGAGCCTTGACACCCATCGTAACATTCAGGTAACAACGTGGCTTCGTCATGAGGTGAGACAAAAATGGCCCAATCCAGATTAGGATATTGGTTCTAGAGCCGAGTCATCGAGGCAGCTTTTCAATGAGGGAAGACTCTATTGTACTGTGTGTCGAAGCCTTCCCTCACCAAAACCGCCCCTACAATTCGATTCGTATTTGATAGGCGTATAGCTTAAAGTTGTCAAGATGTACCAATAGAGGGCTAGCGGATGAGAGGAAACTCGCATCATAGCTCCTTTCGGGTACAGACATTCGATTCCGCCAACATTATATAGCTTTCTTACACTGACAGTCAGCTAATAGCGCTGATGTTACAGATTATGTAATCATTGGTGCTGCCTGATGGTTATCCCAATGGCGACTGTTTGCAAAACTAGGTTTAGTTGGTTAGGTGCTAATCATAATTTTAACAGGTTTATTTATCAAGATTAAATGACTTCAAGTACGTAAACCTGAACTACTGGGAGCTCCTTCCCACGTTACGATATTGTGTTCACGATGTCTCAAACCATGCCTAGAGACAGTTCATTCTCAGAGTGCTGAATTGGTCCAATTATTTCGGCTCAGCTGGGCTCTTTTGATTGCTCCAAACCCTGGAATTCTCTAAATATAGCGCTAGCCATTATTTATTACCTATTTCCTGAATGAACAGGCTCATTTACATTTTCAGGGAAAACATAAATACAGGTAAATTTGGAACTGGATTCAGTGAAATTACCCAAAATGGACAGCATGCCACAAAAGTATACAAGTCCAGGAAGGGTTACCAGGCCTTGGCAAAACGCGAGTGAGGTTAATTTTAAGAGAACTAAAAATCAGATAGCCTTATTTTCTATTTATATACAGGGTTTCAGCCAACGACTGGCACAGGGAAGATGTGTGAAAATGGTAGGAAAGAATCAATAACAGTATTAAATTATAATGCGAGAAAGCAGTTGCTGAACAATCGAACGGAGTAAAATATCAGGCAAAGAATGATCTATCAAGGTGTTGTATACATAGAGGGGGATCAGCCGCGTACGAATCATTTCAGCGGACTGTGTGAAGCCACGGCTTACTGGCTTTTCGGAGTAGTTCACGACTATTCTTGCGAGGAGTGGTTGAATGTTTGGCTTGATAAAACGGACTAGCTAGCATGAGGATGGATTCAACAGTTGGATATGACCTGCCGACCATCTCTTTGACGACAGTAAGGTAATGGTAGCGAGTCTGGTTGCGAACTTTCGTAAATAATCCAACTTGTCCAACTGTGAATCCCCGGTTGCTAACTTCAATGGTCAATCGGATTCCATCAAGTGTGCAAAAAGAAAAGATGGACCAGGGAATGAAGGGGTCGGTTGGGTAATTCATACGGTGTACTTCCAATGTATCCTCGAGCATTTCTGGGCGAAGATTACGAAGCAAGTTAACGACATCTTCACGAGGCACGCTGGCTTTCATTGATATACGGAGAGTGGATGTAAAATATAGCCTTGCGTTAGGTAGTAGCAAGAACAAGGACGTAATGAATAGAAAGTCGGAAGAAATTTGCGTAGTGCCAGTGAATCTGGAGATCTGCTGGTGAACTGACTGAGAGTAGAGGAATGATGGTCATCAGTGGGCGATCAGTGAGATTATATAAACATGATCTCAGTCCTGGGTAAAGTCATTGCCGAATATGGTGCGTGATACCAGCTGAATTCTTGTCGACAATCTCTTTAGAAATTTTCACACCTGTTACATTAGCTTTCTATACTGATTCTCGAATTGCAGCGATAGGCCAATAACAAAGCATACACCATTTGAGAATAATCTGACAAAGTGCTGTGCCGACTGCGATCTGATGGGAATTAGCTGAATGCGGCGGTGATGATTGAGCCGCTTGAGATCCAGTCAATTGGAACGAAGTCCACCAGTGAAAGTCTATTTGCCACAGATCACTGACTGGGCTTGGGTTGAAGGAGACCTTATTAATCTTTTTTACGTCAGCGAGAACAATTCGGGGAATTGTCATGGCTGCCTACAAGAGTGGTAAGTATCCAGTGACTAATGATATGCGGCCTGTCCATCAATTGGGTATCTTTATCGACGCAAAACTTCTGTAAATATTCCTTAAATTTCTAAAACTAGGCGCCAGGGCTATTCTTGGTAATCCGAGTGGCTAGATGGCCCACTCTAGATCACTTACGGTTTGGGCATAGTGCTCATCTAGATTTGATAGCTATGTGATCGAAAACCTATACAACTATGGAATCCACTTCCCATTTCCGGATCGATCATTCTTACGCCATTGGCAAATGGCAACTCTTCTGTACGGAAGTAATTTTTGTATGCCCCGCAGCTGGGGTAGAGTTCTTTTGTACCAATATGGGCGATATTAAGCGTATATTGTATAGGATGTGCTTGCCGTTATTTCCGATTTGATGCGCGTAGCCCGATTTGAATGGCCACTTCGAACCTCGCCATTGTAATAGCAGAGGCAATGCTCAGTAATCGTACAGTTTCATTTTGTCAGATGCGCTGCGCAGCAGAGTTAATGCAATGCTCTGCGCATTGACTACGGTCTGGTGGTCGCCAAGCCTACACACTAAGCCCAGGGGAATGTTTCTTCGCCAGTGGTCGTAACAACGTCAGCTATGGTGAGTAAAGGCTGTATATTCTAATCCAAGTCCTCTATTCAACTGATTGGTCGAACTCGATGTTGTAGTAACGCACGACTTGAAGCACACATATATGATATAAACGACAAACATGGAATGGTTCCTATGTTTAGCAGAATGTCGAAAAAAGCCGGGTAAATTGGCAACTCGGGTTGTGGATTACCCAAATTGGTTTGGTACATATTGTCGCTATGCATGGCATTTAGACCAAAGAATACCCAATTGTTACAAACTCGGTAATCGCTAACTTCTCTACGTTGCTTGCTTTGTTCTGGGAGCATATAGGTTAAATGTGTGTATTGCTTGATTAAGCGAAGACACCCATTGACTGAATGTTTCATCGGCCAGAACTAGGAAGCCATGGCTTGGTCCACTGCCACTCAGTTTTTTCAATGACCCCATACAATTTCATATACGGAGCCTGCTTAATAACACCAAGCTGATTATTTTTGAAGTTCCGTATTTCATAGCAGTATCTACCATTAGTCATTACAAGTGTCCGATGCCTTCAAATAGAGCTTCGTCACATTAATTAGTAAAAACCACTCTCAATCACAAGATGAAACTCAAAATTCATTTGTGCATACATATACGCACCTTTGGATATCGAGAATGCATTATACCTTTATCTGAGCTCAGGATCGCTTGAATTCTACCTGATAACCGTTACTTTGTGATGACAAAATCGAATTTCTACAACTAACGTTTTATCCCTCTTCAACTGGGCCAAATTTCTGAAATATTAGCAAAGCATCTAATCAATTTTATATTTGTTAGATAAATATCAACGAGATATTATCATATAAGATCTGATCGAATCTACCTATTAAGTAAGCGATATTTTTCCTGAAAAAATTCAATTTCTACAGTGATGTAGTATTATAAGGTATGATATTACCATTGACTAATACTGCGCTTGAATTCCGTGTATGAGGATTCTGTACTTCTTCTACATGCCCTTCCAAGGGAATGAAAAGCTTGATTATTTCTATCCAAATGGACTTCAGAGCAGCTTAAGTGACGTCTCTGGAGAGTTGAGTATGTTTCATAATCTCGAAGCATCCTAAAGTGTCTATGCAATCTAAAGAATTTTGGATCAATTCAGTTATTGTACCCAGAGCGCGCCACAGTATACCAGAGGTACTGATAGAGCATCCAGGTGAGCCTGGGGTAAGGGAGGTAAGAATGCAAACTCAATAGTATCATAGTCAAATTGGTGTAGTTCTTGTTGTAAGAGTCTTGGGGATATTGCAAGTGATTCAGAGAATAAGATGATAATGTACTTTTCACATGTTGATTTATTGAATGTAAAAGTAGTATCCGTACCTTGACATGGACCTGGGAAGCAAAACATGTAGGATATGCTAATAAAGGTCCCAAGTGTTGTAAGAGAATTGGAGATATTGGAAGTGATTGGGAGAACAAGTAGATTATGTGGTTTTCACTTAATGATTTGTTGAATGTAAAAGAAGTTTTTATACTTTTACATGATCTTGGCCTAGCAATTGCGTAGATTAGGTTTTGAAAGATCCCAAGTACATGTGTGCAAAGTTTGGGGCTGTTGGACAACTTATCTAATTTTCATGTTCTAGGTACCTGATATTTTAGTAAAATATTTGAAGTAAATCCTGACAAGGAATTTGGTCAGTATTCTCTAGGATTTGAAGATAATGATCTCAGTGACTAAGTTAGGTGAATATTATGGTAGAACTACAAGTCTTTACAACACTCCCACTCAGCTAAATGTTTATACTGACTAGTCCTAATTTTGACCTAAGATATTCAAACTTGTCTCTAGTTAATGGTTTGGTGAATATGTCTGCAATCATTTCATCTGTAGAATAGGAAGCTAAGCTAACTAATTTATTTGCTATAGCTTCATGTATGAAGTGATATCTGATATCTATGTGCTTAGTTCAAGCATGAAAAGTTGGATTTCTACCTAATTGTATAAATATCCTTATTATCTTAAAACTGTTGTAAAAATTTGTAATTCCACCTTAATATACTCCTAACTTAGTGACTTAAATCATTACCTTCAAATCCTAGGGAATACTGACCAAATTTCTTGTTGGGATTTATTTAGAATATTTTCACCAAATTACCTGGTACCCATAACATGAAAGTTAGATAAGTTGGCCAAACACCCCAAACTTTGCACACTTGTTCTTAGAATCTTCCTTAGCCTATTCTACATGTTTGCTATGCCAAGACCATGTAAAAGTATAAATACTACTTTAACATTCAATAAATCATTAAGTGAAAACCACATAATCTACTTGTCCTCTCAATCACTTCCAATATCTTCTAGACTCTTACAATAGGTTATGAGCCCTAAGCTGTCACTCTCTGCAATGTCCACTACTGCTATTACTGGAATTTTTTCCTCTGCTGAAAAGTTGGACAGATCTAACTACCAAGTGTGGAAGGTGACAATGAAGATGCTGCTACAAGAAAGAAGCCTTTGGGATTGCCATGGGAGAAGAATGCCCTCCTAAAAACATGGGAGAGGAAGCCTTAGAGTACCAGAAGAAAGACTAAAGTGCCTTTAACTGCATTTGCCTTAAAGTCAAAGACAAATTGCTAATTCAATGCTCTAGAGCATAAATGACTAAGAATGCCTGAAAGGCATTATAAGACACCTACCAGTCATGTTTTGCTGCTAAGAAAATGTATCTGAGACAAAAATTCTTTGCTACAAAGTTGCAGCCAGGAGTAGAAATGAGAAATCTAATTCACAAAACTACCATACTGGTAGATGAGATGGAATCTGTGGGTGTACCAACTAATGATGTGGATGTGATGGTAACCATCTTGAATAGCCTGACAGACAGGTTTCAGGACCTTGTATCAGCCCTAGAGTCCAGAACTGAAGATTTGACCTTAAATTATATATATGGAAGGCTCCTGGATGAAGAATTAAGAAAATCAAGCACCAATAAGAAGGAAGAAGAAAATGCTTTAATTAGCAATGATAACCAATAAAGGAGGTACCCAAGACCCTACAAAGGCAACAGCTACCTGTTTGCAACTACTGCAAAAGGAAAGGACACACATCAGACCAGTGTCCCAAAAGGAGAGATAATCAGCAAAAGAAGCCTGAATATGGAAATACTACAACAACTGAAGATAGACTATTCATATCTGCACTAAATATGACCACAAACAAGGATTCTCAGATGTGGTTTATTGACTCTGGAGCATCTCAACACTTAACACACCAAAAAGAACTTTTTACCCAATACCAAGAGATTCCAATCAAGAAGGTTTTCATGGGTGACAATAGTGTTGTAAGAGTCTTGGAGATATTGGAAGTGAATGGTGTTGTAAGAGTCTTGGAGATATTGGAAGTGATTTGGAGAACAAGTAGATTATGTGGTTTTCACTTAATGATTTATTGAATGTAAAAGTAGTATTTATACTTTTACCTGGTCTAGGCATTACAAACATGTAGAATAGGTTAAGGAAGGTCCAAAGAACATGTGTGCAAAGTTTGGGGCTGTTTGGACAACTTTGAGAATTCTCATGTTCTGGGTACCTGGTATTTTGGTGAAAATATTCTAAGTAAATCCCAACAAGGAATTTGGTCAGTATTCTCTAGGATTTGAAGGTGATGATCTAAGTGACTAAGTTAGGTGAATATTTAGGTGGAAATACAAATTTTTACAACACTCCCACTCAGCCAAATGTTCATACTGACTAGTCCTAATTTTGACCTAAGATATTCAAACTTGTCTCTAGCTAATGGTTTGGTGAATATGTTCGCAATCATTTCATCTGTAGAACAGTAAGCTAAGCTAACTAAGTTATTCTCTATAGCTTCACATATGAAATGATGTCTAATATCTATGTGCTTGGTTCTAGCATGAAAAGTTGGATTTCTACCTAATTGTATACATCCTTGATTATCTTGAAATAAAGTAATAGGCGTTTTTTGACATAGGCCTAAATCTGTAAAGAGCTTTCTTAACCACATTGCTTCTTTTGTAGCTTCACAGGCTGCCATATACTCTGCCTCTGTAGTAGAAAGTGCTACGGTTGGTTGCTTTCTTGAATTCCATGAAATTGCTCCTTTACAGTAAAGAAAGGTGTATCCTGTGGTGGATCTTCTGTCTTCCAAATTTTGTCCCCAATCAGCATCAGAGTATCCCACAAGATCCTGTTCTGAGTCCTTATAAGTGTATCTTAAGCAGATATCAGCAGTTCCTTTTAGGTATCTAAAAATCCGCTTAACTGCTGCAATATGATCAGATCCATAATTCTGATTATGTTGGCTGACAACTCCCACTGAATATGAGATATCTGGACGTGATCCAAGCATGATATACATCAGACTGCCGGCCATAGATTGATAAGGAATGTCAGGGCTTTCAGATGGCACCAAGCTCTCTTGATTTGGTTGAGTTTTGACCAAGTTAAGGTTTGTCTCCATTGGGGTAGCTGCAGGTTCACAGTCTTCCATTTTGTACTTCTTTAGTATATCTTGAATATACTTGGATTGGCTTAGGGTAATAGTCTGGGTACTTCTGTCTATGGAGAACGTAATCCCTAAGTAGTAACTAAGTTCTCCTAGATTGGACATCTTGAACTCTTTAGATAGGCTGGATTTAGTTTCTTTCAATGTTTCTAGGTTATTGGCGGCTATAATAAGATCATTCACATGCAGAGCTAATAGAACTGGATTTGCTCTATCTGGCCTATAGTATATACTATAGTCAGCATTACTTCTTTTGAAACTCAAGGATTCCAAATAGAATCTATCTTGCAATTCCAGGCTCTTGGTGATTGTTTGAGACCATATAGTGACTTTTTAAGCTTGCAGACCAAATGGGGGTTATCTTGGTCAGCAAACCCATCAGGCTGGTCCATATACATGTCCTCATCAAGTTCTGCATTTGAAAATGCAGTTTTTACATCCATTTGATGAATAAGAAACTTATATTGGGCTGCAGTAGCCAATATTAATCTGATGGAATTAAACTTGGCTACTGGTGCAAAGGTCTCAGTATAGTCAAGTCCTTTTGTTTGAGAGTATCCTTTGGCTACAAGTCTTGCTTTGAATCTTTCAATTGTACCATCAGCCTTGTATTTTGTCTTGAAGACCCATCTGCATCCAATTGACTTTTGGTTGATTGGTAACTTGACTAAGTCCCAAGTTTGAATTTCCATCAGGGCCTGATATTCCTCAGTCATTGCAGATCTCCAAAACTTTGTCTCAGGGCTATTTAGGGCCTCTTTTACAGTCTGGGGTTCATCAATATGGACTGAATGGGCATAGGCTAAGTTTGTACCCTCATTAATATAGTAATTTGGACTATTTCTTGTCCAATTGGATCTCCAGGCATTTGATACTGGAATGATCACTTCTGGGATATTCCTGGGCACTGATTCTGGCTGAACCACGGTTGTAGAGTCCTCTGGAGTGGAATATTTTCATTGTTTTGCTCTGATTCGATCCTGACAATTGGTGGACTTGAGATCAAATTTTTGTCATCATCTGATGTCATTTTTTGTGAAAATTTTGCATTTTCATCAAACAAAACACCCCTGGACTTGATCAGCTTCTTTGCTTTGGTATTGTAGAGTCTGTATGCCTTACTCTCATTGCAGTAGCCCAAAAATATGCATTTTACACTTTTTGGCTCAAGTTTTGACTGATTTCCGGCCAGTTTTTTGGCATATGCTGTACACCCAAATATTCTTAGATGTTCTGCTCTTGGTCTGTATCCATACCATGCTTCAAATGGAGTAGAATCACAAAGTATTCTGTTATAACTCCTATTTTTAAGGTATACAGCAGTGGCAACTGATTCCGCCCAAAAATCATAGGATAATTTTTGATCATGGATCATAGATCTTGCCATATCAATTATTGATCTGTTAGCTTGTTCTGCTACTCCATTTTGCTGTGGGGAGTATGGTACAGTAGTCTCTTGCTTTATCCCATGAATTTTGCAGAAGTGGATGAAGAGTTTTGAGGTATATTCTCCACCTTTGTCAGAGCATATTTTCTTGATTTTTTCACCAGTTTCTCTCTCCACCATGGCTTTAAACTCCCTGAGCTTAGACAAAGCTTCTTCCTTACTCTCCATGAAGTAGACCCATGTGTATCTTGTAAAATCATCAATAAAAGTGATTAAATACTTCATCCCGCCTAGGATAAATTTTGCATAGGTCCACACAGATCTGAGTGAATTAGATCTAACTTTTCCTTAGTTTTGATTAACCCAGAGCTCTTGAACAGTTGTCTGGCTTGTTTCCCATATATGCAGGCGTCACAGTGCTCCAAATTAGCTGGTGGATCAATTTTCACTTCAGAAATTAGCTGATCTTTGTTCATTTTGCACAAATAATCAAAATTGATGTGCCCAAATCTCCTGTGCCAAAGTATTGGTGTTTCTTCATTTAAGTTACTTATATTGGCTTCCAGATATGATGGAATATAAGTCAACTAGTATAGATTCTGAACTCTGATGCCCAAAGCAATATGAGCACCATTTTGATCGGTGATCCTGCATCCAGAATTGTCAATACAGAAACTGAGTCCTTCTGCTTTGGCCTTGCTTACAGAGAGTAGGTTCTTGGCTATTTCTGGTACATAGAGTACTTCTTTAAAGGTCAGTGTATGGCTTCCTTCACTGCTTCTAAGGTTTACTTGGATAGTTCCTTCTCCCACTGCATCAAGTGCTCTATTGTCACCCATGAAAACCTTCTTAATTGGAATTTCTTGATATTGGGTAAAAAGTTCTTTTTGGTGTGTAAAGTGTTGAGATGCTCCAGAGTCAATATACCACATCTGAGAATCCTTGTTTGTGGTCATATTTAGTGCAGATATGAATAGTCTATCTTCAGTTGTTGCAGCATTTCCATATTCAGGCTTCTTTTGCTGATTATCTTTCTTTTTGAGACACCGGTCTGATGTGTGTCCTTTCCTTTTGCAGTAGTTACAAAACAGGTTGCTGTTGCCTTTGTAGGGTCTTTGGTACCTCCTTTGTTGGTTATCATTGCTTATTAAAGCATTTTCTTCTTCCTTCTTATTGGCGCTTGATTTTCTTAATTCTTCATCCAGGAGCCTTCCATATATGTAATTTAAGGTCAAATCTTTAGTTCTGGACTCTGGGGCTGAAACAAGGCCCTGAAACTTGTCTGTCAGGCTATTCAGGATGGTAACTATCACATCCTCATCAGTAGTTGGTACACCCACAGATTCCATCTCATCTACCAGCAGGTTAATTCTGTTAATTAGATTTTTCATTTCTTCTCCTGACAGCATCTTTGTAGTAAAGAATATTTGTCTCAGATATATTTTCTTAGCAGCTGAGCATGACTGGTAGGTGTCCTCTAATGCTTTCCAGGCATTCTTTGCTGTTTTTGCTCTTGAGCATTGAATTAGCAATTTGTCCTTGACATTAAGGCATATGCAGTTAAAGGCACTTTGTTCTTTCTTCTGGTACTTTAAGGCTTCCTCTCCCACGTTTTTAGGAGGGCATTCTTCTCCCATGACAATATCCCACAGGCCTCTTTCTTGTAGCAGCATCTTCATCTTCACCTTCCACACTTGGTAGTTAGATCCATCCAACTTTTCAGCAGAGGGAAAAATTCCAGTAATAGCAGTAGTAGACATTGCAGAGAGTGACAGCTTGGGGCTCATAACCTGTTGTAAGAGTCTTGGAGATATTGGAAGTGATTTGGAGAACAAGTAGATTATGTGGTTTTCACTTAATGATTTATTGAATGTTAAAGTAGTATTTATACTTTTACCTGGTCTTGGCATTACAAACATGTAGAATAGGTTAAGGAAGGTCCAAAGAACATGTGTGCAAAGTTTGGGGCTGTTTGGACAACTTTGAGAATTCTCATGTTCTGGGTACCTGGTATTTTGGTGAAAATATTCTAAGTAAATCCCGACAAGGAATTTGGTCAGTATTCTCTAGGATTTGAAGGTGATGATCCAAGTGACTAAGTTAGGTGAATATTTAGGTGGAAATACAAATTTTTACAACAAATGGGAGGACAAGTAGATTATGTGGTGTTCTCTTATGATCTATTAAATGTAAAAGTAGTATTTATACTTTTACATGATCTTGTTGTAAAAGTTAGTATTTCCACCTAAATATTCACCTAGCTTAATCACTTAGATCATCACCTTCAAATCCTAGAGAATACTGACCAAACTCCTTGTTGGGATTCACTTGGAATATTTTCACCAAAATACCAGGTACCCAGAACATGAGAATTCTCAAAGTTGTCCAAACAGCCCCAAACTTTGCACACATGTTCTTCAGACCTTCCTTAACCTATTCTACATGTTTGTAATGCCAAGACCAGGTAAAAGTATAAATACTACTTTAACATTCAATAAATCATTAAGTGAAAACCACATAATCTACTTGTTCTCCAAATCACTTCCAATATCTCCAAGACTCTTACAACAGGTTATGAGCCCCAAGCTGTCACTCTCTACAATGTCTACTACTGCTATCACTGGAATTTTTCCCTCTGCTGAAAAGTTGGATGGATCTAACTACCAAGTGTGGAAGGTGAAGATGGAGATGCTGCTACAAGAAAGAGGGCTTTGGGATATTGTCATGGGAGAAGAATGCCCTCCTAAAAACATGGGAGAGGAAGCCTTAAAGTACTAGAAGAAAGAACAAAGTGCCTTTAACTGCATTTGCCTTAATGTCAAGGACAAATTGCTAATTCCATGCTCAAGAGCAAAAACGGCAAAGAATGCCTGGAAAGCATTGGAAGACACCTACTAGTCATGTTCAGCCGCCAAGAAGATGTATCTGAGACAAAAATTCTTTACTACAAAGATGCTGTCAGGAGAAGAAATGAAAATCTAATTAATAAAATTACCCTGCTGGTAAATGAGATGGAATCTGTGGGTGTACCAACTACTGATGAGGATGTGATAGTTACCATCCTGAATAGCCTGACAGACAAGTTTCAGGGCCTTGTTTCAGCCCCAGAGTCCAGAACTAAAGATTTGACCTTAAATTACATATATGGAAGGCTCCTGGATGAAGAATTAAGAAAATCAAGCGCCAATAAGAAGGAAGAAGAAAATGCTTTAATAAGCAATGATAACCAACAAAGGAGGTACCAAAGACCCTACAAAGGCAACAGCAACCTGTTTTGTAACTACTGCAAAAGGAAAGGACACACATCAGACCGGTGTCTCAAAAAGAAAGATAATCAGCAAAAGAAGCCTGAATATGGAAATGCTGCAACAACTGAAGATAGACTATTCATATCTGCACTAAATATGACCACAAACAAGGATTCTCAGATGTGGTATATTGACTCTGGAGCATCTCAACACTTTACACACCAAAAAGAACTTTTTACCCAATATCAAGAAATTCCAATTAAGAAGGTTTTCATGGGTGACAATAGAGCACTTGATGCAGTGGGAGAAGGAACTATCCAAGTAAACCTTAGAAGCAGTGAAGGAAGCCATACACTGACCTTTAAAGAAGTACTCTATGTACCAGAAATAGCCAAGAACCTACTCTCTGTAAGCAAGGCCAAAGCAGAAGGACTCAGTTTCTGTATTGACAATTCTGGATGCAGGATCACCGATCAAAATGGTGCTCATATTGCTTTGGGCATCAGAGTTCAGAATCTATACTAGTTGACTTATATTCCATCATATCTGGAAGCCAATATAAGTAACTTAAATGAAGAAACACCAATGCTTTGGCACAGGAGATTTGGGCACATCAATTTTGATTATTTGTGCAAAATGAACAAAGATCAGCTAATTTCTGAAGTGAAAATTGATCCACCAGCTAATTTGGAGCACTGTGACGCCTGCATATATGGGAAACAAGCCAGACAACCGTTCAAGAGCTCTGGGTTAATCAAAACTAAGGAAAAGTTAGATCTAATTCACTCAGATCTGTGTGGACCTATGCAAAATTTATCCTAGGCAGGATGAAGTATTTAATCACTTTTATTGATGATTATACAAGATACACATGGGTCTACTTCATGGAGAGTAAGGAAGAAGCTTTGTCTAAGCTCAGGGAGTTTAAAGCCATGGTGGAGAGAGAAACTGGTGAAAAAATCAAGAAAATATGCTCTGACAATGGTGGGAGAATATACCTCAAAACTCTTCATCCACTTCTGCAAAATTCATGGGATAAAGCAAGAGACTACTGTACCATACTCCCCACAGCAAAATGGAGTAGCAGAACAAGCTAACAGATCAATAATTGATATGGCAAGATCTATGATCCATGATCAAAAATTATCCTATGATTTTTGGGCGGAATCAGTTGCCACTGCTGTATACCTTAAAAATAGGAGTTATAACAGAATACTTTGTGATTCTACTCCATTTGAAGCATGGTATGGAAACAGACCAAGAGCAGAA
>MCFE01000684.1:0-45951 GCA_002104905.1 Basidiobolus meristosporus CBS 931.73
TGTTTAACGTAAGCATGATTGACATCTGAAATGGTGCCCACCTCCAAGCCCCAATGGTGGAATCTCCATGAATCAACAGGAAATTATGTCATACGGCTACGTAATTTACCACCCTGCCAAATCTCAAATAGTATTCGTAATCTCTTCATCAGATCCACGCCAGGTTCACTTTTTTTGAAATTCAGAAAAGCATACGTCCGGCCACTACTTATTCTCTTGTTATCTTCTCTTCTTGTGTTATTTTATTCGACTTCTTCACAAAATGGTAAACCCAACTATGCAACTCGGAAAAGTGATCCCCTCCCCACATGGCTGACTGGTTTGTTTGCTTTGCTAGAGTAATATGGATGTTGATAAGTCCGAGACCACCATCGACGAAGGACTATACTCCAGACAATTGTACTTTCTTCTTATCATCTATTCTCTCTTGTAGCATAATCTAACTTTTCTGACGTAGGTATGTCTTGGGACATGAAGCCATGGCTAAGATGAGCAGCGCTAATGTGCTTCTTGTTGGTCTCAAGGGCCTGGGTGTTGAAATAGGTACGCAGGTGCTTTAAACAAGCCTTGTCCCTGTTTACGTTTCCGCTAACCTATTGTGTCACATTTCCAGCTAAAAACGTTGTATTGGCCGGTGTCAAGAGTGTGACCCTATATGACCCTGAACCAGTCGAGATCTCCGACCTGTCTGCACAATTTTTCCTCACCGAGGAAGATATTGGTAAAGGTAGAGCTGAAGCTTGCGTTCAGCGCCTTGCTGAGCTCAACCAATATGTCCCTGTCAGTGTTCTTGACGGTGAACTCACCACCGACAAATTAAGCCAGTTCAAGGTATGGTGTTCTTGGTTTTCGACAGTTCGTTCACTGTTGGCTGACATCAATTGTTCTAGGTTGTCGTTCTTACTGAAGTTCCCTTGGAGCGTCAGCTTGAGATCAATGACTTCACTCACAAAAATGGAATCTACTCTATTGTTGCCGATGTTCGCGGTTTATTCGGGTAGGTTGTTGTCGCGCGAGCTTAATGTCTTCTGTGCCAACTGACCATTCCGATTGTTTATCTAGTATGGCCTTCTGTGACTTCGGAGAGGGCTTCGTCGTCAATGATGCTACCGGCGAGAACCCACACACCTCAATGATTGCCGCCGTTTCAAAGGATGCTGAGGGTGTTGTGACTTGTCTTGACGAATCCAGACACGGCCTTGAGGATGGAGATTACGTTACATTCACTGAAATCAAGGGAATGGAGGAGCTCAATGGCTGCGAGCCTCAAAAGGTCAAGGTATTGGGGCCCTATACCTTCAGCATCGGAGACACCTCTGGATTCAGCGACTACGTCAGCGGCGGTGTCTTCACTCAAGTTAAAATGCCCAAGATCTTGAACTTCGTAAGTATTGCTAAGCGTTGTTATGCCCTGGGCGCTCTCTAACCTCATTGCTGGTAGAAATCGCTACGCGAGTCTCTTAAGGGATCTGAATTCTTGATCACTGACTTCGCCAAGTTTGACAAGCCTGCTCAGCTCCACGTTGGTTTCCAAGCCCTTAACGCCTTCCAGACCAAGCATTCGCAGCTTCCAAAGCCCAGGGATGAGGCCGATGCTAACGAGGTCTTGCAGCTTGCTAATGAGATCAACAGCAAAGCTGAGGAAAAGACCGAGCTTTCCGACGAGTACATAAAGGAGGTTGCATACCAAGCCAAGGGCTACCTGTCCCCCATGTGCGCCTTTTTGGGTGGTGTGGTTGCCCAAGAGGTGTTGAAAGCCTGCAGTGGAAAGTTCCACCCTATTTATCAATACCTCTATTTCGATTCGTTGGAGTCTCTCCCAACAAGCACCAAGTTGAACGCCGAAGAGTGCAAGCCTATTGGCTCTCGTTATGATGGACAAATCGCCGTATTTGGCCGTGAGTTCCAAGAGAAGATCGCCAACGTCAAGCAGTTCCTCGTTGGTGCCGGCGCCATTGGTTGCGAGATGCTCAAGAACTGGGGCATGATGGGTTTGGCCACTGGCCACAATGGTGTTATCCATCTCACCGACATGGATACCATTGAGAAGAGTAATTTGAACAGACAGTTCTTATTCCGCTCTTCTGATGTAGGCCAGCTCAAGTCTGAAACTGCCACCAGAGCCATCGTCAAGATGAACCCCGACATCGCTGGAAAGATCGTCTCCCACCAAGACCGTATTGGTGTCGAGACCGAGAACATCTACAACGATAGCTTCTTCGAGTCGTTGGATGGTGTTACCAACGCTCTTGATAACGTGGAGACTCGTAAATACATGGACAGACGTTGCGTGTTGTTCAGAAAACCCCTCCTGGAATCTGGTACTCTTGGCACCAAGGGCAACACCCAGGTTGTCATTCCCTTCTTGACCGAGTCGTACTCTTCTTCCCAAGATCCTCCAGAGAAGTCGATCCCCATCTGTACATTGAAAAATTTCCCCAATGCCATTGAGCATACCATTCAATGGGCCCGTGATCTGTTTGAGGGTCTCTTCAAGCAACAACCTGAGAACACCAACCTGTATCTTTCCCAATCCAACTACATTGAGCAATTGTTGAAGCAAGGAGGCAGCCAAAAGGATGTTCTTGATGGTATCACTAGCTGTCTAGTGACCGCCAAGCCAAGCTCTTTCCAAGATTGCGTTGCTTGGGCCAGATTGCAATTTGAGGAGCTTTATCACAACAACATCATGCAATTGCTCTTCAACTTCCCCAAGGACTCCGTCACCTCTACTGGTACCCTCTTCTGGTCTGGACCTAAGCGCGCCCCTACCGTCCTCAACTTTGACACCGAGGACAAATTGCACATGGATTTCGTCATCGCCGGAGCCAACCTTCGTGCTTTCATTTTCGGCATCCCCGCTGAGACCGACGCCCGAAAGATTCGCGAGATGGTTGCCAATGTCATGGTTCCCGAGTTCTCCCCACGTCAAGGAGTCAAGATCCAGGTCAATGAAAACGAGAACGACAGCTCAGCACAAAACACCGACGAGGCCGAGCTTGAGCAAACCATCAAATCCTTCCCCAAGCCAGAGAGCTTGGGTGGCTTGAGACTGAACCCAGTAGACTTCGAGAAGGACGATGATACCAACTTCCACATAGATTTCATTACCGCCGCCTCCAACCTCAGAGCCACTAATTATAATATCAATCTTGCTGACCGTCACAAGACCAAGTTCATCGCTGGCAAGATCATCCCCGCCATTGCGACCACCACCGCTCTGATCACAGGTCTGGTGTGTCTGGAATTGTACAAGATCATCGATGGCAAGACCAAGCTTGAAGACTACAAGAACGGCTTCGTGAATCTGGCCCTTCCATTCTTTGGGTTCTCCGAGCCCATCGCCGCCCCCAAATTCAAGTACCACGAGACCGAGTTCACCCTATGGGACCGGTTCGACATCAAGGGCGATATCACACTCCAAGAGTTCATCGATTACTTCCAGAAGACCCACGGGCTTGAGGTGACCATGGTCTCCTGCGGTGTGTCTATGCTCTACAGCTTCTTCATGCCCAAGAAGAAGCTTGACGAGCGCAAGAACATGAAGTTCTCCAAGCTGGTGGAAACCGTCTCCAGAAAGGAAATCCCAAGCCACGTTCAAGCATTGATTGTCGAGATCTGCGTGAACGACCGCGATGGAGAAGATGTTGAAGTGCCATATGTTCGTATCCAAATCCGCGATTAGTTCTCATCTCAACAGATCCCTAGAGAGCCCGGTGGGGAGGGGGAGGGGGTCAGCCTCTCACCTAGCCACACTAATTTTCTTCCGAATGAAATTGGAATATCTCTTGTCCAAGTCGAGTCGAGTCGAGTCGCCAAATCCTTCGTATTAAATTAAAAGCCATAATAGCAATTGTGATCACTAGTCTTCTAACCAGATATGGTTCGCACCTTGGGTGCAAGGTTGTATGTGTCGTGGGCGCAGGGGTTTCGATCCGACGAAAGCGCGGCCCAGAGGTAACGTAGAATACGGGATGCACAGTGCAGCATAGAGGTTTCCATCTTGGATGATCCCTGCTGGCTGAAGAGGTCAGGGGTGGAGCAAGAATGTAGGCCCAGGATGTTGATTCTGGCAGTCATGTACGGCCTACGACCAGCCATTTTCTCCTTGATCACGATAATAACCAGTGATATGCAACAGCTCTCGGAGGGAATATGACCATGCGATCTTTTATTTCTCATACGTTGGATTGACAGCAGCTCTATTGCATCATATGAGCAACACAAATCTATCCTGTATGGTAGTTATCTGAACAGCCAAATCTAGCTAGTTTGCCAGACGCAGGTTCATGCATCTTCCACTTCATATAAGCCCAAGGTCCATGCAAGTAATTAAGAAGGAAATTCCCGTTTTAAGAAAGTAACACACTTCGGCCTTGCGAGTTCTCTAATCCTGGCCTGAGGGCAGTCGCAGCCTTTGAACGCGAGAAGGCGAGCACCCAGCTACACGGGATACGGAGGGATTCCCGTGCTGCTGCTAAGCCTCTTCCCCTCCCCATTGTTACGCTGAGTTTGTTGGTGCTGCTTGGCCCGCATCGTTGATTAGAAAGGATCAGGTAATCGAATCCTCCCGGAGGAATAAGGAAGGCAGGCTATTTTCCCGATTGTATCACAAAATAGCTCAAGCATAGCGGGGAGCAGGTTGCAGCAATAGTTCAGGCGTGGTAGGCAATTTGTTTGTGTATAAACTAGCTGTAAGCTGATGTGCGAGTTTACATCCCCGGTTTCCTGTTTCAAGGTATCGGATTTCCTGAACCTTTATAAAGGAAAATACCTCGATGCCATTCAATCTGTTATCCGTATCCACACAGTTCCCAGCTGATTGCAGACAACTCACAGGACTAATAGGCTGTCCGTTCATTTGATATCGTATCAACAACGTTGCCCAGTAGCATCAGTGGGCAGTATGGATCCATCCAACACTGCTTCGGTATCCCGCAATATATACACCTGGACCAGAGGACACTACTTCATCAGTACGGACCCTAGAGAGCTTGACCTGGACTTCGTGTACAAATACATCACCTCCTTGAACGAGAGCAATGAGCCCTTGTGCAGGACAAACTTCAAGCGGATTCTCAATTTTTCTTTGTGCTTTGGCCTGTTCGTCACACTGCCCCAGGAGTACGGCAGTCAAGGGATGCCGGCTGTCTTCCAGATCGGGTTCGCACGAGTTGCCACCGATTATATTCGCCTAGCGTATCTTTGCAATATCCATGTCTCGCAAGCCTACGAAGGATACTCTCTTCAGGAGTGGCTGATGGAGATCGTGTTGAGCTATCCAGAGCTTCAGTCTATCCACTGGGTGGTTCGCACAAGTGATATAATGGAAGGTCGAATGCGACCCTCCCAGAAACGAGATACAAGCTCAATTGGTGAGCAGCTCCTGTATCTGATAGAGAATACCCGGAAAAGACCAAAGCTGGCGCATGACATGGCTAGCATTGTCACAGATGGATGACCATCTCTATAGTTCGGTGGCAAGCACTAGCAAGGTCGAGATATGCTGCCAATCCTGTGGCTACGAATGCGCAGGGTGTGAAATGTGATCATTGTACTCATTCTGTGCGCTGGTTGGACGCTCAATGGAAGTGTAATAATGTGACTCAAGTTTGTTGGCATTTCCCATGGTCCAGAGTGGCGGGGGCGGGAATTTAATCGGGTGATATTTATATATATCGGGTCTTAGCACACATGCACTTGTAGAGCATACCGGCCAAAATTTCGAGAATAAACGGAACGTTGTAGCCGTAGGAGCAAAATGTGCTGTCCATCTGAGCCATTGACTGTGATAGGGAGCTCGGCATTTTGCATCCAGCATGCACACACCGTAGCGATATTGATGTCACGGAACACCAGGCTCGCCAATGGCTGGCCACAGTCCGCGGGCTAGATTGTAGAATTCCTCGATTCCTGCACGGTGTTCTAATCCCGATGACATGGTAGTGCTCAACAATGGCCAAAGGGCTCGGCGAATGATAGCCAGCCTCGACTCTGAAATGTATCTGGTCCTTCTCCAGCACAACTGTGGACACATCCCATTTGCACAGAGCAATGGTGCATTGCTGGCTAATTATAGCGTGCTTCTGATCACTCGGAGGAAAACCAAGCGAATAAACAGCATTGCTGACCAGTGTGGAAATACCGCGCTGTCGGCAGCCAACCCAAACCTGATTTGCTCATGATCTGCGAATTGGCACCAGAGCAGAGGCTCAACTGTCACCAGCTGATCAGAGATTACAGCCATGATAGCCTGATCTCTGCCGCTCCTCAATCTCTGCGCATCCCCATCGTGATGGACAAGCCAGCGGGCGAATGGCGGTGCCCCATCGAATATTAGCCTCAAGGGCAGAAACACCGCTCATCTGGCCTCCAGTCAACTCCTGTTCAAAGGTGGAATCCTGCGATCCAGTGATTGGAATGATCAGCATTGAAAACACCTGCATCATGTGAATGAACCTTACGGCACATGCATGGTATCATCCCCACCGATGTATGCGTATCCCATGGTGAAACACCGTCGTTTACAAATCATTCTCCCAGCAGAGGATATGTGTAACCCACCTACCTTTGCAACACCAGGACTCGGCCTCTACGCTTGGAGCCCATCTAAACAAGTTTCTAAAGCACATAATTTCCTGATCGCAACAGCACCAATACACAACCAATACTGCCTGCTCCGTACTGGTTTTCATCAACAACCAACTGGCTCAGCGGCAAGCAATCTGTCCAATGGGACCACACGCACAGAGTACATATCCATGTTGTATCGGTTGCATTCAATCCTGAATGCTGCTTCTATCGCGCAGTATCCTATTTGTTGGCGGCCCGCTGAGAACACTCAAACGAGGTACTGACACATAAGCAGTGCGCTCTTCGCGCCGGGGGTGGTGTGGGTTGATTTAATGAATCGATTGCAATCTTCAGCATGATGCCACCCAAACCAAACCTTATGTGCGTGCAATCGTACAAATGTAACCAGAAACAATCACTTTGCACGGAATCATTATTCATCCCGCCTAATTACAAATCACTCTGCTCCTTTCCTCTGCACCTGCCTTATTTTTTTCTCTTTTTCCCAATTTTTTTCTCAACTGGAATCATCTCGATATTATCACCGCACAATCAAATCACCTGACCCTCATTCGATCTGGTGATTTCGACGCATTGTATCAGCCAACTATCAACTACTTGACATTCATCTCCGTATCTATTATCCTCTCTTCATCGTATTTCCTGCCCACCCATCACCACTTCCTCCTAAATAAGCTTCGCCACTCTCGCCCTTCCGTCACGAAACCCAAGCCTCATCCCACACTGCAGAGAGTCAACGTAAAGGCCAGCACTTTTAGTACAGCTTGCCTCCCCCAAACCATCCACTCTTCGTATTGCTGGTACCAGTTGAAGCACGCTTCCTGACCTTTTGCTAGTTGGCTGTGACCCAAGTTCCCCCTCCTCCTCTGCACACCATGAGAGAGTCCAACTTTTCTTTCCCCAACCAAAACAGAGCCTGTGTTACGATAACCTCGGCTCTTTACGACCGGCGTGCCCTTGATTGTACCGCCGTCCTGCCGCTGATCAACTCGCTGTCTCATCTGATATACCTAACCAGCACTTCCCCGAGGATAAGAGAGATCATGACCAAAGATGGCGGCCTAGAGCGCTTGATTCGTATTTTAAAAACGACCAGGATTGATGACAAACGGATGGCCTGGATATGGTCGATGGCCATCCAATGCGTGGTGAATGTCGGTGTCAGGGGAACCGAGACCATCCGTTGTCGTGTGGTGGATGCCGGTATGGTTGAAGTCGTCATTCATATACTGAAGCATTTCCTCAAAGCACTTGAGAAAGTGAAGACCGAGAAGGACAAGGAGATTTACACTTTAACCGGCTCCCGAGTGAGTGAAGGGGCCTACGAGACTAGTGCATCCGCCCCCTCCATAGACACTAATACATCGCCCCAAATCGAAGACCCATCCCAACAAGCCGCCGCTCAACACCCGGATCTGATGAGAAGAGGCGAGTCCAATAACCTGTCCATGGTCAGTCGTAGCCTGCCGTCATTACGCCGCACCCTGGGTTCTCAACAGCTTCAAAATGGTGAGGACGTTACTGCTGGTTTCCCCTCACTTTTGATACAGCCTACTAATATATCTGCGACGGGTATTCCAGATATGGAGACGATTCCAAACAATGGTAATTCCCAGCCATCCTCACCTGCACCCGCAACCTACCAACGCCAAGCCAACAACGGCGCCGCAGATCTGACCCTTCCGCTGGAACACACCGCGTCTGAAGGGGTCACCATCCCCTCCAACTCGATCAGCCATTCCTCAGACGCCACGGAGGAGGTGCTGTACAGAGAGGAAGACATCCTTCTCTCGCTCCAACTGCTGGCATATGTATCCAAATACCCACATCTTCGCCAGCGACTTCACACCGAATTCGAGTGCAATCTTTTCGGCCTGGTGGAGAGGTTTACCAGCCGAGGACACACCGCAGAGATCCAGTGCTGGGCGTCGATCATCATGCGAAACGCATGCCGTAAGGATGAGTCCCGTGGAGGAATCCGACAGTGTGCCAACATGGCCTGCGGCAAGTGGGAGAAATACCCCAGAGAGTTCTCGAAGTGCAGAAGATGCCGAAAGGCCAAGTATTGTTCCAAGGCTTGCCAGTCCAAGGCGTGGTCGGACGGACATCGTTACTGGTGCGTCGAGAGGCACTCTGAGCCGGGTACCAGCACAAGCACGGCCCCTCAACCTCAGCCCCAGGAGCTTTCCATACTCCAGCAAAACGTCGGACCCACCCCCACCCCCATGATTCCGTGAGCCGGCCATTTCCAAGTATACATGGAGACAGTTTCGCTGAATGTGAGAGCACCTATAGTTTATTTCTTCTTATTGTAAACAACCATGTACAACATTGATTTTCTTCAAGTCCCAACGTCACCTTAGTCTTCTTTCGTATAGAAACCTCCCGGTTTAATTTAAGCTTTTCTGGCATTTGAATTGGTTCGCCTTGAACTACCTTTAGTCACCTCCCACTCTCTCCCCTCCCACTCCATCATCATCATCACCACCCTTGTCTGATTGACCACCAAATCATGGTCCTTGTGATTTTCGCTTCTGAAGCAGTCGAATTGAACCCTAGTCACTTGTTGATACTTCACATACCACACTTCCATCTAAACTCTGCTCCCCCTTTCCCCTCATTATTTATCCAACCGAGCCATTTCCATGACTTGAGTGCAACCGGGGTGACGTTGATTTGTTGAATCCACTCAGTGGGGTGTACTACAAAGCAGGTGGTGTAGAGCGGAAGTCATACCCCTCCTGCCGAACGCAATTATTGTTACCTATTAATTTCTCCCCTCGTAACCCTGAGATTCACCCCTCATGCGATAAACCCCTCATGATCTAATAATTCAACAAGGTTACCATTTACTGGACACCGGGGGACAGGTTTCGTTCCCACCAGATATATTGCTCTCTACTCTAGTTGGGATCAGGGGGGCCGGAGGAGTCGAGTCCACCTCTTGCAATCAGCGCGGGGCATCCACGCTGAAAGTGGGTCTAAGGGAGTTTCTCCGGGCAACGCGTCCCAAATGCATGGAATACGCACACCGGCATTCAACGTGGATGCTTGGCCATGGGGAGTTGGCCTTGGATTCGTATGCAAGGGCTGTAGCAAGCCATCACCACTCACCCAGAGGTGGGGTCTCCATGGAGATACCGTAGGTATTTGTAGCGTTCAAGCGACCATTGCAAATCCGAGGGAGTCCGGTCCATGGCCAGTGCTTTTCGAAGGCGGGCCATGAGCGAAGATTGGCGCTTGGGTTGGATCGTAGGCGATTTTTCATTAGGCGCGCACCGATGCACCGTCCCTCACATGCTACAAGAAGGTCGGTGGTTGCTGCATGCAAGAGGCCGGCCGTTTTTGTCAAGATAACAATGTGCTTGATGGGCAGGAATGGGATCGTTTATTCGTAACAGAGTTTGCTGAATCACCATGCGATGAAGGTAACGGTGGCCTACAAATTACCTCCACTGCATATTGATCGATAATCATTGTATCACGGAAGACCTACATCCCCGTTGGGGAACTGGAGTCGACGAGCTGGACACGTGCGGGGGAGTAGAGGGGAATGGAAGTGAAGTGAACTGGTTCAAATGAAGATGGTGCTTTATCTATATTTCAATTTGGCATGCATGGATGGGCCGAGCGGAAGCAGACGTTAAGCCTGGCTCTTCAGCTCCTCAAAGCACTTTTTCAAAATCGCCAGGCCCTCGTCGATCTGCTCCTTGGTGATGATGAGCGGTGGCACCAGGCGTACTGTGTTATTGCTGGCGGTGATGATGAGAAGTCCACGCTCTCTGGCCATTTTGACCAGTGGCACGGGGTCCACGGTGAATTCAACACCGACGATGAGGCCAAGGCCTCGAACGTCCTTCACTAAATGGTTCCCTTCTGTGATTGTCTTGAGGCCCTGCTTCAGGTAATCCCCGACCTCGTTGACATGTGCAAGGAAGGCCGGATCACTAATCCGGTTGAACACTGATAGCGCGACTCGACAACCTAGGGGATTTCCGCCGAAGGTTGTGCCGTGCTCGCCTTTGAGATATCATGAGTAAGGGGACGTGGGGGACACATAGAGCAAACAAGAATCCATACCGATTTTGATCTGTTCGGCAACCCTCTCGTTCATGAGGATCGCACCGATGGGGAACCCATTGGCTAATGGCTTGGCCATGGTCAAGATGTCTGGAACAATGTCGGATGGGAAGTTCTGGAACGCCCAGAGTTTGCCGGTTCGTCCAAGGCCACACTGTCAGAAGATCAGTCAAATGTTGGTTGGTGCGACAGGGTTCTCCCATGAACACTAACCTGGATCTCATCGAAAATCAATAGCGCACCAACTTCGTCGCACCGTTTTCTCAACGCGCGCAGGAACTCCTCCTTGGCAGCGAAGATCCCTCCCTCCCCTTGCACGGTTTCCAGGATGACGCCACAGGTGTTCTCGGTGATAGCCCCGTCGATGCTCTCGATGTCATTGTACGTGATGTGCTTCACACCAGGGACGAGAGGAAGGAATGGCTTTTGGTACTTGGGGTTTGGCGTGCAGGTTAACGCGCCCATGGATCTACCATGGAATCCGTTCAGGCACGACACAATCTCGTACTTGTTTTCGTTGTTCGATACCAGCTTGCCCCACTTCCTGGCGAACTTCAATGCTCCCTCATTGGCCTCGGTTCCGGAGTTTGCCAGAAACACCTTGCTGGCCTCAAAGGCACCGGTTGCCCTGGTCGTCTCCACGAGCGCCTTGGCGAGCGCAATGCCCCAGGGGTGATGATACAGGTTGGAGACATGCACCAGCTGAGAGGATTGCTCCGCGAGTACTTGGCTCACCTCGTCATCAGAGTGACCCAAGGCATTCACCGCTATACCTGCAGAGAAATCCAGGTAGCGACGGTTACCCTGGTCATAGATGTAGCACCCCTTTCCTCGAGTGAAGACCACGGGCGGTCTGTTGTATGTATTCATGATGTACTTGCTTGCCTCGGCTAGGATCTCATGGGTCTTCGGGTCGGCGTCAGCGTCGGCGTGTGTGATACCAATCTATAGGGTGGGATGGGGTGAGTCCAGGGGATCTGTCTTGCGAGCATAACAAAGCATCATTACTTGGCCAATATTAGAGGTCATCTTAAAGGCAGCGCTTCCAAGCAACGGGCGGTAGTCGAGTGTAGAAAAGGTAGGGAGAAGGATTAATCAACAAGGCCAATCACTTCAAAGGCACACAAACTGGAGGCGCAAAATGAGTATCCATGGACAAAACCCATCGCCTTTTATACGGGCTGTGGAATCACCTGAGTTGGTGTGCCTACCCCAAACGTAGTAATATCTTCCCACCTGCATATTCCAAGGTGGCAGTCACTCCATAGATCGCATCCAAAATGGGCCTTCACTGTTGAGTAAATGCCATTGAAATCCGGAGAATCGCCATGATTACTTCTGGAATGATTCCATACGAGCCGTCGGTAGATCCAATCGAATGCGTCCTCGACAAAAATCGGAAATGAGGGTTTTGCGTGGTATTGCTCATCGTGAGACACGACTTTGGATGTATTGGTCTGATTGGCATTCAGCATGACTAAGGATGAGCAAACCATGGTAATCTCCGATCCCAATCACGGAAATTAATCCAAGCACACCAGGTGGTAAGCACCGACGACTATGTTTGTATCTGTTAGGGATCGATCCTGGATGCCGCATACTTTGGCCGCCCTTGAAAATGGAGATCCTCTTGTGCGCCTGTTCTGGCGCCCAGACGTTGGACCCCATGAGTGCCAGCAAAGGCTCCCCTTATAGAAAGCTCTCACGAGCGACCTGCTTGTACTCAGATTTGCCTGTTGCCATGATGAATGTAGCCAATGTAGGAGCTTGACATGGGACGGCTTGCTCCCACGACTCTTTATTTTCATTGTTGCCCCTTCCCGGCCAGCAGGAAGGTGAGCGAGAAAACGAAACAAAAACGTGTAAGATTTGTTCGGAACAGATAGCAAAGATCAGTCAATGATCGCTTTTCAAGTCAACGATATGTCTCTGGACAGCGTAGGAGGGACAACACCTAATTGTCGCCGTCCCCGGAGTCGTCCTTTTTCTTGCTCTTCTTCTTCTCTTTTTTCCCATCCGAGCCGTTCTTTTTTTTGTCTTTCTTGCCCTTGTCTTTACCGGAGGAATCGCTATCGTTGCTGCCACTGGTCAGGTCGGAGGTTTCCTTGGATGTACCGCCGCTTGCTGCGCCAGTAGCCGTGGGTGGATCGAGGGTTACATCCAACGGAAACCCTGATGAAGTGGCACTGGGTGCAGGGTTTCCGGATGGCTGAGGCTGAGGCTGAGGCTGAGCTTGAGGTGGGTAATATGGTGGATATTGTGGATTGTAGGGTGGGTAGTACGGTGCCTGTGGTGGGTAATTTGTACTGGGCGGCATGGATGGCTGAGGCGGGTAGTATCCGTATGGAGGCATCTGAGGCATAGACTGTGGTGGGTAACTTCCACCAGAGGGCATGGGCGGTTGAGGTCCGGCGTTGGGAATCTGCGTAGGATAACTGGGCTGAGCAGTAACGGGCGCTTGTTGACCACCCGTGGTGGCCATCGGGCCAGGAGGGCCCCCAGGCTTGGTGAAAAGCCAGCCTAGATTATCCCCACTGTCACTACTGCCCTTGTCATCGCTACTACCACCGTCGCTGGAGTCCTTCTTGGATTTCTCCTTTTTCAGATTCATCACTGGGCCACTCGATAGAGAGCCAGTCGAATCGACGGGATAACTCGAGCTCCTCTCCAGGAATACCAAGGAGAGCAGGGCTAGGAGGATACATAAGAGTCGGTGCATTTGTGGGTCTGTTACTGCTGAATGAATGCCCTCTCGTCTCCATCCACGCCGGGCTTATATACATGCTGCATTCCCAGCTCAGGCATAGCTAGACTAGTCAAGATCCCATGAGACAATGATTGGGACGTTGGTCGTTTACGAGCGTCGCTAATTTCTCGAAATTTTCGTCTCGCCAATCCGAGCCGGCGTCCCATTAAATTCCAATTGATTCCAGGCCCGCTCGAAACCAATAGGTTTGATTTTCTCATTTCGTCTGGCTCGTCGAGCAGCTCCAATTTGCCCATTCCACCCTCGCAAACTATTGCCCTCCGTGAAAATATCGATTGGCAACCACCGAAGGCAGTCCAGGAGTATAACATTTATTTCAGATCAAATGCGGATCTGCTCCCACACATGGCTATTGGATGAACTACGCCCCAGGGCATGATTGGTCACTGGCGAGTGGGAGTTGGTGATGATGCTTGCCACCCACCCACCCACTTATCCCACAACAAGCTTGATGGAGGCTCCGCTGCGCTACATGAGTGCCACCCTGGTGTTGACACCCCCGGGCGTGCCTCAATCGTCAAACAGCACTCGGTGCAGCGATGTACCCGCCAAACAACAAAACGCTCGCTGCTCTACGTAGCCGGTACGACCAACCCTCATTGGTGGTTGACCGTGGTTGGGTGGAGCCTTCAATATCTCCTGAGTGGAAAATTCAATTTCGGAGCTAAAACTTTGTTTACCACCCGCCCACCAAGAGTGCAATGTGTATATCTGACGATTGGCCGATTTATTCAACGAGGTTTGAAATCCCAACGCCTTGGGCCAATGACCGCGAGATGAAGAATCTACATCGGCCCTGGGACCTATCGCCCAAACATAACAATCCCCAAAATTAGCTAGAGACAAGGTTCCAAAATCAAGAAAAGCAACAAAGTATTTGCATAGCCAACACCACCAAACTGACACTCGTGTACCTACATCAACAAACATCTATCGGGTCTCATGACAGCAAGAAAATCCTATTCTATGATACAACTATTCGCACTAGCGCGAACCGGCGGGGACGTTGGTTGATCAGCCCTCATCGCATCTCGCCATACAGCTCCTGGAACTGGACTAGTTTTCTGGTCAGGCCTTCGACCATCTCCATCGTTGTGGGCTCTTCCATGCTGCCGGTTGCCGCAAAGGTCGTCGTGCTCTGGTTCTTCGCTTTCTCAGAGATGGCTATCTGTATGCGGGTAATGCAATCGAAAATATACTTCGTGCGTCGACTCATTTCCTGGAAAGTCATTCGGTTGCTGACATTCTTCACGCGGATAGGGGGGGAGCCTGGCAGAAGTGAGGTTAGAGGTTGCGAATGGGGATGGGGATGAAGCCATGTAGACTTACGTCTATCGGGGGTAGCTGAGCCATGCTCTTTGGCGCGAGTAGTATTTCGGGCCTGTTCGAGTGGAGCCTTTTTGGATTTCTTGCGCTTTCCGCTGGAAGGGACATCGTCGCTGGATGGGGTTGCTTTCGAGGACAATCCCAATTCCTGACTGCTGTTGCTATCTTTGTGGTGCTCTGAAGGATCGGCCAGGTTGGTTTAGTATTGACCGAGTTGGCGCCAAGTGATAGAAACCAGGGTACCTTTCCTATCCTTCCTGGTTGATTTCCGGCTTTGTGTTTCTTCGTGGGCCTTGTAGGATTCGTCGTCAAGACTATTTTTCGTATCACGCTTTCGGCCCCTAGAGGTAGTAAGAGTGAATTCTCCATCTTCCGACTTGGAGCTGACTTTCTTTTTCTTGCGGTCCGCACGGACCAGGTATTCCTCGTCGCTTTCGGATTCTTTGGTTTTTTGGTTAGAGGCAACGGGGCTGGGCGAGCGGGTTCTCAATGCTTTCGCCCGCTTTGCCCTACTCTGCCGCTTCAAGTTGTCGAATAGGTCCCCTTCGGAAGAGGCTAGGGTTTTCCTGATGTCCGACTCATTCGGGCTTCGAAGCCTCATTTCTTCGTCCAAAGAAGCATCATTGGGCAGAGGTATGTTCTCCTCGTACTTCTTGGAGCTTGGTGAACAGCTAAAGCAAAACGTCAGCACAGGAGCAGACAGCAAGAAGAAAGGATAGATGAGCATACCTGGTGTCAGACTTACTATTGTAATACTGCAAGTACGAATGGTTTTCTGGTTTACATTGCTCACAAAAGTATTGCTCAGGGCAATCCTTTTCGTCCAGTATATTAACACATGCACAATGTTGCCATACTCTGCATAGCTCGCACTGAATCATCAGCCCCTCGTGATCCAGAGCTGTTTTGGCAGTGATGAGGCGTTACAACTTTCTGAAGGAGTGACTGATTGAGACGAGGAACTTACGTTGTTGGCCACAAACACAGCGCGTTTCTTCCTCCGACTGGGTCCGTTTACTCGTCCCGCGGTGGCCTTTACGGTTGGTAGGGTTTGGGGCTCTTCCTGCTTTTTCAAGAGTAAGTCATTACCAAACAACAAAACCTCGGCTCTTTCAAAAAAGGGCGTACCCATATTGGTGGAGTAGGTGAAGTACAAGGTTAACCAGGAAGTGAAGTTAGGCAAAACGCTTGTAGAAGACAATCTATCGAAGTCGGCAGTTGATTCTTCAGGTTGGTTGTCTAGTAGAGTGCGTCGAATCGTTACAATAATAACCGGGAGAATATCCCGTGCCCTTTGGTAAAAAAGTATCCAGCAGCCATATATTCAAAATGGATTGGCTTCGGAAAAAAATCAAGCTGAAATATCAAGTCAAACAGTTGATCAATGCACCTTATTTGGTCTCTACGCATACCCAAAGATATATCATTTGTGAGCCACCAGAAATCGACATGGCTTCCCTCCCTTCTGCACCTGTTATAGAAACGTAGCTTTTAGCTAGACCATATTGAAAAGCTGTTCTGATCAAGTAGAGCGCCTGATCGTGTACCTCGCACCGAGCTGCGATCTTAGAGATAAATCGCTCTTAATGTGCGCGTACGGGTGCAGTGTATGTCCAAACCCTTCGTTCTAGATTTCACGATTCCCGAATAGTCAATTCACAAGAGTAAAGGAAGTGTTTATGGATACGCCGGTTCTGTCATACCATTGAATTAGCCAAATACTGGAGCAAGATCGTGGCATAGATTCACATAGATGCTGGTGAGCAGGACTTGTGATGCCGATCATTGTGTCACTCCGACTATTAGTACAGATATATATACAGATATACAACTCTCCATCATATATTACCAGCCTTTGTTAGAAACTGCATGATCATGAACATGGTGTCGTGAATGGTTGTGTTTTGTTTATCGAATGGATATGTAAAGCTGTGAATAGGAAAGAGATTACACCAGGCATTGATATCAAACTGGCTGCCACCAAGCTGTTGCCGATGATGCCACTCAGGGCGAGTTCCGCCATACGATGTTCACACCAACCAACACTTAAAACGTCCCAACCGTGTGTAGAATCTAAAACAAAGAACTAGCATTCTGGACCAAATGGGCAAGGGGGATGAAGATTGGTGCATACAGCGTATCGGAACGAGTGATATCCTCCAACGACACCCATTTCCAGCATTCGCACTTGTTCGGCTCCATAACCTATTGAAGTAGTCAATACCATTTCAGGGAAAGCCCAATAATTACATCAACCCCTACCTTCGCCTCGGGGTAAGATTCTTCAAGATTGGCTCTGACAAAAACTGTTACATAATGCCTGTTCTCTTCCAGCATGGGGTCGTTGGTAGCATAGAAATAGCTGAATTTTTCGGCTGGGATGACTAGCCCAGTTTCTTCCTCGGTTTCGCCTGCAACGTATGTGTACATTAATACCGCAACAGGGCTGAACCGACAAATAGTAGCTTACGAGAGGCACAGACTTCAAAGTCCTCACCAAACTCCAGGTGGCCTATTAATCATCAAGTAGATGGTGTACAGTTTAATATTATTGTGCGGAAGCTATATTTGCATATTGTGAAATGAAGCGTACCCCCTGGTAGAGCCCATGTTCCTAAAGTGGACGTCAAATTAGAACTAGAATATCAGCCATTTACAGAGCGCTGCGTGTATACCTTCTCCATGGCTGCCCTTCCGTTTGCCAATGAGAAACTTTCCGTCCGGACGAAAGATTAAGGCACCACAGCCAACGCGCACTTGGTTCCCGGGCATGATGTATCCAAGAAATAGTATTCAACAATAGTATTTGTCTCCCCGCGAGCATTTTATACACAATCGATATCCGGCCAATCAGAGAAGACCAATCAAGCGCACGATGTGTATTTGCCATTTATAATCCACTGCATTCATGTATTCACTATGAGACGGCAATGCTGAAGCAAAATGAGTGACAGCAGACACAACACTCATTTAGGAATCAGTGTCTCTGGCTTGAGCAGAGAAAACATATGGCCTGTAGCACGTTGTTTAAAGAATGAAATGGCATTAGGTAGACTCTGGGTGATCGTGATCGAACTGATAATGATGCAGCTCGCTGCTAGCGATAAATGTTTCATGGTGAAATAGTCGAGTGTTCTAAAGATGCGCAACCATGAAAATATTGCATTTCTGATTTAATTCGGATTTGATGGTGATTCTCCACTAATAATAGCTCTGTTGATGTTTGTGGGATTATTCGCACATGATATTTGTATCCTATCGGTCATGTTACAATAAGTGTAAATTCAAAACAAACATTTTTTTCTGAAGTTGTCAAATATCCGCATCTTCTATTGCCTGAAGGTGTCTTGTTCTCGTGGTATGATACTTGAGCTATAGAAATATAGCTAGATACCTGGAAATGAAAGTATTATGCGTCGCTGAAAAGCCATCCATAGCCAAAAGTATTGCCCAAATTTTATCCAACGGATCCGTGCGCACCGTAAGTTGCTTCAATTCTTTTCGTTACCGCTTTGCACCTTCTGCTGAATCTGCTCACTCGTAGAGGAGTGTACCCGATCTCCCCTCTCCACTCAACTTTCTTTAGCTAGTGGTTTATGGACTTATATACATATATTCATATATGTATTTACTTCGCTAAAACACCTTCAGATATAGTTATTGACTGCATATTTGCATTGATTCTCATCACGATCTAGAGGAATGGTAGAAACAAATATTGCAAAAACTTTGATTTCCAATACAAGTACAACGGGCAACTTTGCCAGTTCACCATGACCTCGTTGCTTGGCCATTTAATGACGTTGGATTTTGGACCAAGCCATAAAAAGTGGTACTCTTGCCAACCTTTGTCGTTATTTGAAGCTCCAGTGTATAAGACCGTAAACCCGGTATATATCAATCGAAGCCAAGAAGAATATGCTTTTCTTTCTGAACCTTTCTAAATTCTGGGAACATCAATTTCATAGGATTTCAAGGATATAGTCGCTAATCTAGAACAGGAGGTACGCGGTGCTTCTATGCTTATGATCTGGACAGATTGCGATAGAGAGGGAGAGAATATTGGTAGTGAGATCGTAGAAGTTTGTCGCAGAGTTAATAGTAGGGTGCGTGTGTTAAGAGCCAAGTTCTCAGTAGTAATGGCAAGGTAAGCTATAGCCCAAGGACTTCGTGAGGGTGCGGCGCAGGGTCGGTCAGTTCAACAATTGGTTAATCAGTTTGCCACCATAGAGAAATTCACGTAGCGTGCCAGAATCCGATGACTTTGGATATCAGGCAGGTGGATGCTGTCGATGCACGTACCGAGCTAGATCTGAGAATTGGAGCAGCCTTTACGCGATTTCAGACACTCCAGCTCACCCCTAAATTCCACGAACTCGACCAAAAACTAATCAGCTACGGTGAGTAGAACCGCCAAGCGTGTTTACTTGGGTGGAGGTTGTCAGTGAAGCTAACATGCGCTCCTAAACCTAGGGCCGTGCCAGTTTCCAACGCTAGGGTTTATCGTCGATCAGTTTTTGAGGGTGGAGAATTTCGTACCAGAGGATTTCTGGAAGATCGAAGTGTCGGTCAATCGGGAGGATGGGATTGCCAAGTTCAACTGGAAGAGATCCTGCCTGTACGACCAACTGATTTGTCTTGTGTTGTATGAGAGATGCGTTGAGAACTCGATGGCTACTGTCACTTCAGTGAAGTCGAAGCCCACTAGCAAATGGTTAGTTCTTTGCTGGAAATGGGTGCTCTCCTCCGCATAGATCTCGCGGACTTATCATCACCTTATCATAGGAAGCCACTGCCTCTGACCACAGTCGAACTCCAAAAGTCCGGTGCCCGTTTTCTTAAAATGTCATCTGATCGAATCATGACGGTACGGTTGGGATATCATTTGAACGTATGTAGCACAGGTGCTAGACATGAACTGTTGCTTAGGTTGCCGAAAGCCTTTACAATCGAGGTTTCATTAGTTATCCAAGAACAGAAACGGATCAGTTTGAAAGCAATTTTCAACTGATGCCGCTGATTGAGAAGCAGACCAGTGACCCGCAATGGGGTGCATATGCCAGAAGGTATTAAGCCATACTCTTTGGTGGTGCCGGCTGCTGTTTCTAACTTGAGCACATGGAAATAGGCTTGTGGCTGGGGAGTTCAGTTTCCCTCGAAAAGGCAAAAACAACGATAAAGCGCATCCCCCCATTCATCCAACCGCATGGGCAGGCAATCTATCTGGAGATGACAGGAAGGTCTATGAATTCATTGTTCGACGATTTCTTGCTTGCTGTTCCGAAAATGCCAAAGGGCATGAAACCATTGTTGAAATTAATATCGCCGATGAGATTTTTACTACCAAAGGTACGATGTGATGCTTAGTGGTTATTTCTGTGCCTCGAACTAACATTGTCTAGGCTTAATGATTATCGCTAGAAACTACTTGGAGATATACCCGTACGACCGTTGGAATGGTAATACCATCCCAGTGTTCACTGAAGGTGAACAATTTATGCCTGACAGTCTGGAAATGACGGAAGGGAAAACCAGTCCTCCTTCTCTTCTGACAGAGGCTGATCTGATTGCTGTCATGGATAAAAACGGCATAGGTACGTTACCCCGCTACCATATTGGTGAATGGATTTAGCATCGAGCTTAACGAATTGCTTAGGCACTGATGCCACCATCCACGAGCATATCAAGAAAGTTTTGGATCGTGGATATGCCTTCAAAGAGGACAACTATTTTGTTCCTTCAACGCTGGGGATTGCACTCGTTGAAGGATATGATATGATTGACTTCGAGATGTCGCTCTCCAAGCCATTTCTTCGTAGAGAGGTAAGTCTAGACGCCGATGGATCTTCAAGAGTGGTTACTGAAGCGAACTCTCCTACAGATGGAAATCAACATGAAAAAAATATGCGAAGGATCACAAACCAAGGACCTTGTGATAAGGCAGGGAGTCGGCATGTATCGTGAAGTCTTTATCAAGAGCAATGATCAATGTTTCAAGCTAGAAGAGGTGCCTGATTGATATACTGCGTTAAGAATTGCAAACCTTGACTAACTGTTGAATAGGCGTTGGCTAAGCATTTCGGTCATCTCCCAGAAGACCCAGATCCATCATCAAGGGTATTGGCCATTTATGTTTTGGTTATGCAACTGGCACTAACTGCTCTCTTATAGAATAACGGCAGTGGAGGAGGTGGTGGTGGGGGTGGTGATGGAGGAAATGACGATGGTTATGGCAGTGGAAGAGGAGGGAATTCACAATATAATTACTCGCCACTTCCGGACGGGACTGTAATCCCTTCCTGCCATTGTGGACTGCCAAGTGTGCATAGAACCGTTAAAAAGGAAGGAGCCAATCAAGGGAAACAGTTTTTCTGCTGCTCCAAGGCACAGGATGATGGTAGATGTGACTTCTTTCAATGGGTTGATCCAAATTCAGCACCGGTATGCTTGATTTCTCGATATACGATGCTAGACGAGTTGCTGACCATTCGAAAAAGACAACAACTTCTAGCAGGCCGGCTTCCTTCAGCGAGTCCGCGAATACTTATGGGTTTCCCCAGCACTCTGCCTACCATGGAAGTAGTCGGGATACGGGAACTAGTACCCCATTTCGTAGTAGTTTTGGCAATGCTTGCGATGCTCCTGAGTGCTCATGCGGCGAGCCTTCGGCTCTAAGAACTGTTCGTAAAGAAGGCCCAAATACAGGTAGACAATTTTACGGTTGTTCAAAGCCTCAAGGGCAGGGGTGCGATTTTTTCCAATGGAGTGATGAGTTATCGTCAGCTACAGCACCTCTGGATAACCCAGAGCGAGCTGATGCTTTCAGCCGTGGGACAGACAATGGATTTTGGTCCATGCTGACTAACGTAAGTTACACTGTATGTTACATAATCGATTCAGTCTTTTGACGTAGATTTCAGCAATTCGATAATGATACATCAAGTGATGCTCCGAATCCCAGTAAACCAAAGTGCGGTTGTAGTCTGACTGCGGTCATGAAGACAGTTTCCAAAGACGGGCCCAACAAAGGCAAAAAGTTCTTCACATGCACTAAATCCATTCGAAGATGCTCTTTCTTTCAATGGGTTGAAGATGACATAAGCGCCAATCAGGGCAGCACAAACCATTCCTCGCCCGGGGCTTCAAGTATCTGCTACAAATGTAATCAGGTAATGGGAAGAACACAGAACGGCGATGCATATCAAAACTGTACTCATGAGAAGTTTCTAGCCTGGTCATTTTGGAAGGGATTGCCCTCAGCCGAACGCAACTCGGAAAAAGGCATCCAGTAGTAGTAGTAATAGCTGCTACAATTGTAACAAGGTAATATAGCATACTTTTCTGGTGAGCAACCCGAATTTACTCAATTAGGATATTTAGAAGGGGCATTTTGCGAGTGACTGTCCAATGAAAGTTGGTGGAGGACAAGCAAAAAGCACGATGACCAAGAGCAAGCGCTCATCAACAGGAAAATCCAGTCGTGGGAAGAGGCGGAAATAACCTTCAAGTGGGCTTTAAATGGACTCCTTGAGAATGTAAATTAGTCATGTTCTTCGGCATATATTCACAAATACAAGTTCTGTTTTGTTGTAAATGATTTTGAGCCAATAAATAATAAATTATACACTTCGGGTTTAGACCAGGAAAACGGATGAATCAGAAGCCGCTGACCGATGAGATTTGCTCATTTCCCGAGCAGTATCCAGCTGTGTGCCCTCCTATGAATATGGCTGTGACTAAATAGCACATACTGCTGGCAAGACATTTTCTGTCGCAAGGAGTCTTTATTAATCCGACCATTCCCACATTTAATATAATGTTAGTATTCTCGCAAAGTGAGACATGTTGCATTTATCAATGGGTGTAGGATGTGCCTATATAAGTGTAACCTCTACCTGTGAAGGTCTAGAGATCTCGTGAAAATTCGATTTCCGTGGAACAAATTCAAACCTGCTTGTAAGTATATGCAGTGAAAATATCATCTCAACTTCACCAGAATTTGGAGATCGCGTGAGGTAAGGTGAGATTAAATTGCCATAGACAAAGGCTCATTGGTGTGGCACCAGTACTCCACTCTGGGAAAGTTTGGTAATGACTGCTATTATAGTATAGCCGCTAACTGTAGTGCTCACCACATCCTCGTTCTGTTGTTTGATTTTCCTGAATTTGCTCTTATATAGGGCACAAATTCATCTTAATTGTATTACCAGGCATCGCACAGTACACGAAGTTGTGAAATTTAGGGATGGTAGTAATGAGCTGCGTAGGTGTAACTTGCGAACTCAATTGTCTATAGCCGAAGTCTTCACCTGATCGACCTCTCTCCAATGTTGCACCATTGACGTCTTGCTCTGTTTCGTTGCTTTAAAAGGGTAGCCCAAGTCCTTTGGAGCCTCATTCTGATCGTGATCTTTTATACTTTTCCTTGTTGTGCCTGTTACGAAGATGCTGTGGACCAAAGTGTTGGGATCTTTGAGCTTAGCCAGCATGGCTTTCGCTGCAGACTACTTGGTAAGATGATAGAAATGTCTCATGTACATAGTGGCTTTACTCATCTTTTCGGTTCACCTTTTCTTCAATTGAAGATTGGTGCGGGCATTGCTGACATCACTGGGTATGCATTCGTTCATCAACAATATGGCATGCTTAAACTCTGTTAACTGTTCTCTATTGTTATCCGATCTTAATTCCAAACATCAACAGCCCAGCTGGTATGTTGGTTTATCCATTTGAACATATTCAACTTGACTAAGTATTTGTTTCATGTAGCCGAGGTCAATATGATGGTAGGTCATATCACAGGCGATGCGTGGGCTGCTCTGACTTTTCTCTTCTCGTAGGGATATGCGAAATCTAGCCAAAAATCCGCGGGCATTCATTTCAGGCTCCGTTCTAGAGGTAAGTATCAGTTGCCACTTGAGCATTTTGCGAGATATTATCTTGACAGTTTCGTTGATTTCAAGCCTTTATCATTGGTGACCAAAATGCTAGTGACAAGCGTGTAGTCTATGTCTCGGCAGACATCGGGATGATTTCGCAAGTTATTCGCCGTCGTGTCGTCGCAAAATTGAAAACCCTCTACGGGAATCTCTATAATGATGACAACGTTGCTCTTACAGGCACACATACTCACAGCGGCCCTGGTGGTTGGCATCAGTATGTCCTTTACCAGTTTACTAATCTTGGATTCATTGAGGAAGCAACCCGCCCCGTTGTTGATGGCATAGTTAATTCGATTAAAAAAGCACACGAGAGCATGGTCCCTGGCTCTATCACCACCTCCTCCGGAGATGTGGAGAATGGGAACATCAACCGATCCCCTTGGGCGTATGAACAAAATCCCGAGTCAGAAAGGGCTCGCTACAAGCACAACACTGATACAAATATGAGATTGATCAAATTCACGGATGAGTCAGGAAAGCCTATCGGTATACTAAATTGGTACGCAGTGCACTGTACTTCTATGAACTCCGACAATCTCTTGATCAGTGGGGACAATAAGGGATATGCTTCCTACTTGTTTGAGAAGGAAATGAACGAGAACACCTTACCCGGCACTGGGAAGTTTGTTGCGGGCTTCGCTCAGTCAAACATGGGCGATGTCTCTCCAAATACCCAAGGCCCTCGTTGCCTGGATACGGGATTACCCTGCGACTATAAAACGAGCACGTGTGATGGCAAGAATGCTCTGTGTGTGGCCAGGTAACCAACCCGAACGGATGTACCTTCTTCTGCTCAAAGTACTCACATCAAATTTAGAGGACCTGGCTACGAAACTGGCGGAGATGTGGAATCTACTCGCATCATTGGATCCTATCAGTATCAAACGGCTAGGAAGTTAATGAACGAGGCCACCAATGCAATCAAAGGATCCATCGATTTCAGACATCAGTTCGTCGATATGACTGGAGTTCAAGTCAAGCTAAACGCTACCACCACCGTAAACCTATGCAAGCCGGCCATGGGGTATTCCTTTGCTGCGGGCACCACAGATGGTAAGGGTCACATCCAATATAATCCGACTCTCCCCACTCATCGAACCCCTATGACCAGGACCTGGTGAGTTTGACTTCAAGCAGGGTGACTCCGATAAAAAACACCCATTCTGGGATGTAGTCAGGGCATTTATTACTACTCCCAGCAAGGAGCTTGAGGCGTGCCATTCACCGAAGCCCATTCTCTTGGCAACCGGCGAGATTAAATTGCCTTACATGTGGCAACCTAAAGTGGTAGATATTCAGATTCTGCGCATTGGCCAGTTGGTGATTGCAGTTGTTCCTGGTGAATTTACAACCATGAGTGGCCGTCGTTTGCGCGAAGCCATAGCCAAAGTGTTCCTCGAGACTAGCGATATAAAGGACCCCATCGTGGTCTTGGCAGGGCCGTCCAATACTTATTCTAGTTACATCGCTACACCAGAAGAATATTCAGTTCAGCGATATGAGGGTGGGTCTACAATCTACGGGCCAAACACATTACCCGGATATATACAGCTTTACAGCGAGATGGCCGCTGCCATGATTCAAAACAAGCCTACCGTATCGCTTACCCAGCCACCAGATCTTACTCCAGGTGCTATCAATCTTCAAACTGGTGTTGTATTGGATACAGCCCCAATTGGAAAGAAGTTTGGTAATGTATTGAAGGATGCTAACGATTCCTATAAGCCCGGAAACACCGTTTCGGTAACCTTCGTAGGCGGACATCCAAAAAACAAGATCACCCTGGAGGATACTTTCCTGACTGTAGAAATGCAGTCCTCAGATGGGTGGAAGACAGTTAAAAACGACGGGGACTGGAGCACCAAGTTCCAATGGGCGAGACAGGGAGTTTCCGAGAGCTTGGTTACTATCGAATGGCAGATCGAACCAGACACCAAGCGTAAGTATTGCTAGCAAAGCTGGTTGATATGGGCAATCTAAACTAACTTGTTATGGAAACTCCTATTCTAGCTGGTTCTTATCGTATTGGTTATTTCGGCGCTAATAAGGCATTTGGAAAAATCACCCCTCACTCCGGCTATACTAAAGAGTTCAAAATTCAAAATTAACAGGAATGCTTCAGTCTATTCTGCACAGCTCTTTTCGGTTTTACCTGGCATGTGCAGTTGCATCAGGGTAGTGAATTAATCATCGGCTCAGGTTAATCTTAGTCTACGTAATAAATTGGGTCATATCAATTCAACAAGTCAGATGTTACTCGTACTTTGGGAACAAGTTCAGGAATTTCGGATCTTGGGACATTGATTTGATTTGCACCATACATAAATCAATAAACATCCAATTGTCTAAAAAATTTCCCGCCTCAACGTTCAAAAAATCAGGGTCAAGGGCTATATAAGAGCATAATGCTACATGAAGCATGTGGACCCAAAGTTACACTCATCATTTTTAGATTCTAGGTATGTGGGAGGCATATCGGGACTCATAGGTCTATGGTATTATCAAACTACAATCCAAAGCTAGCTTGTTGCCACTACCCTAGATATCTGAAAATTTGCCACATTTAATACTAAGCAAATCATTTGCTACACATGTAGTGTCTAGGATTATAGGAATTTATGAGCTACAAAACTGATTAGTTTTGTGTGAACCATATGTACAATCTGGAGCCCTTGGGTATACATTTGAGGGCAAACAACCCCTATGCCGCTCCCGACGAAACTATCAAGAATGTAGCTGGGTCTCATCATGCCGAAGTCCCCAAATAACCCCATCTGCAGAACAACACTAATGTCACATGTAGCGTCAGAAAATGTAGGACCACCGCCTCGGCCACGCTATAAAGCAGGATACGATAGAATACAAGGCGTAATTTGTGTATGTATCACACATTTACTTTGCCTGGTCACCGTTGAAATTGGATTTATCTGAAAGCCGGTGCTTGTCAGCAATCCCATGAAGACAAACAGAAGGAGTTCAGCGTAGTGGAATTTATTAAAATTACATGGCCTATGTACAGGATATTCTCCAATGATACGCTGACAATATTTACACTGATTACATGAGTAGTCGATACAATCGAACTGCTGGCGGATTGATAGAGTGTGCGGATGTACCGAAAAAACGTTAGTGGCCATTCTCCCGCTCAGAAGGTCCGGGGTAACAAGGCGGCTCGTCATCCGCTTTGTACGAAGGCAATATTTCCAATAGCTCCGATTGCTCTCGGGATCTTAACACGATGCCTAGGTTGAGATAGAGTTCACTTCCGCCAAAGAAATGGTCACAGAAAATGATTTTCCCGATGATCCTGTGACGCACTCGGATGTACTTGGTGGTTGAGTCATAGATAGCTGTCTGTGGAATTGCCACAGTCGCTAGAGCTTTGCAAGTGAGGTTTGGCTTGAATACGAAGGAGAACCTATCAGTCTTTACGATGCTGCTAGAGTTCTGAAGGAGTGTGCCGTCAAATGTCGGATACGATATAATTTCTTCCAGCGTCATCTCTATCTTCTTGATTTTCAGAATCCTTTCAAGGAAGCGAATCTTCATCTCGACTAGAATCTGCTCATGATGATCGTATACTGGCATTTCTGTACTCATGCTGCAGAAAACCTGCTCTTTCAGCCATGAAATCGAGGTCACCGAAGGAGTAAGGTAAGCTTCACTAATCGGATGAGGAGCACGCTTGAGTTGTAGCGTCTTTCCAACTTGGATATTAAAATGAAAGCCGACTTTCTCGACTTCGGCGAACAAGGTGTACTCAATAACCCCGCCAGGAACCTGAACTGATTCAGGAAGTCTGCCGCTGACGGGTATCTCGAATTCAAAATGGTATTTGTTCGGAGGTAGATAGCACTTGTCTTTGTTGGGGCGGACGAGCGGCCAGCTTCGGTCCACCAGGAGGTATGTTTGTTTTGGATTCTCTATAGAGGTTCAAAGTAGGGCTGGTTAGAACTGTTCGGAGTGGTAAATAGCGACGAGCGTCGCACTTACTGTAGCTAGCAAAGATCTCAGTTTTACCAACAAATCTCAAGTTAATGCCTCTGGTGATCAAAAGGTTGCTCAGGTTCAGGTCCACATAACCGCGCAGAACACAGCCAGAAGAATCTTCCGGCGTCCCATACATAACCAAGGAGTCTTCAAAAACATTTATACTGAGATCCTCTTGGTTCCGAAAAATAAGTGGATTCTTTATGAAGTGAGCCATTCGTTAAACTTAAAAGGTACCGCGGAAAGAGTAAACTCACCTTCTGATGCGAGATACATATATATATAATGTAGGACGAAAAATTCAAGATCACCCTGATCAAAGAGAGGGAGAGTTCTGCTCTCTTGCGCTATCTTGATTCCTCGAGTCCAATCAATTTGTTGAGCCCACGTAGCGCCTATGTGTGAAATGCCGAATATGGAATGTATGTTTGATCAAAGAGGATACCTATGTATCAAACTAAGGCGATTCTCAGCCGATAATATCAGGTACGCAATAAGCATACAAGTAATAGAAATAAAATACATGCGTCTTGCTGTATTGTAACCTGTTTTAGCACCATAGCATCTCAAATTTCATCATTGATCCCGAAATCCAATCATCTCTCGCCTAGTAATTCTGCTTCCTTAATATAGGCCAACTTGCCTATTACGATTCATGAAAATGGAAGCATTGTTTACTTTGATTTGACCGATAGCGGACAAATATGGTGGCATTCGGAGCAGAGCTTTTCAAGATGGCAGTTGGCTCCGAAGTTTTAAGGCGCTTGGTGTAGAAACTGGATGTTACACTCAGTGAGCTGGATGCTATCCATACTGCGGTGGGGTGCATGGGTGTGAAAAAATGGATTCCATTTTCCATTCTATATATGGGGATATTGTCCAGGACGTAAAGAGTAATTTGGAGCGTCCAAGGTGTGAATAGACTACGAGCGCTATGTAACCTATTCTCCAAAAGGCACCATTCAAATTCTCGAATCGGCCTTCTGTGTGACATGGCCCTGGTAATGCCATCATATCATAGGTAAACCCTAATATACACTGCATGAACGTAATTTGTCAACACGAACTTTTTTCTAGCGGTGGCTCCCAATAGCTTGGTGGATGATTCTCTTAAATGGCAAAAAGTCATGTAAGACAGCCCACTCCAGGTTCGATCGCCGAAGTCCAGATTCTTGGATGTGCTAAGAGAGGAAACATTCAGATGCGGCTGCAATATGCCACTTACTGTGTTGTGGAGAATTTGGGGCTTTAGTGCGACTCAGCGCAGTATTTGGTGATTAATTAATAGTTGGGCCAGCTGGTTTAGAATAGCTCGAAACCCTAACTTCACCAGCCAATGAGCACCCTTGCTACCTCAGACGAAGCCAGAGAGCAAACAGATAAATACGGGCAGTCGAGCTTCGTGAAGGTACCATTCACATATTACTTTAGACTGTTTGAACAGCAAATGGAAATCGTATCCGAGAAGCCTCCTACCAATGAACACAAGGATTTGGAAAAATCGCTCGGAAGTCCGGACAACGAAGTCATTAGAACCGAGATATCCTATCGCAAACTGTTGGCCTTGTTTACTGGGTTAGTAGCTGCCATTTGGATTATGCAGAAATATCTTAAGCCTTACGCTTCTTCACCAGACTCGCGTTGACCTTCTTTCTCGGAGCCATTGATGATACAATCATCGCTACCAGTCTCTCGCATATTGCCAGCGATTTCAACGCCCTAGACTCTATTTCCTGGGTCGGTACTAGTTACCTCCTGAGTATGACCATCCTACATCCCCTATATGGAAAGTTGGCAACGCTTTTCGGTAGAAAAAGGGTTCTCATGGGTGCAATCTGCATCTTCATTGTGGGCACCGTTCTCTGTGGTGTCTCGCAAAATATGCCAATGCTAATTATATCCAGGGCTATAACTGGTATTGGAGGAGGCGGTACATACTCCCTGTCTTTCATCATCATTTCAGGTAAGAATACCTAGTTGCCGATTCCTGGCCAGCAACAGAGTGCTAATTATTGGGTTTGCCTTAGATACATTCCCCATCCGTGATAGAGGAAAGTACATGGCCATTTTAGCAGGCGTTTTCGCCCTGGCATCCATTTCAGGCCCCCTGGTTGGAGGATCCCTCTCTGATCACTTGGTATGGAGATGGGCTTTCTATATCAAACTCCCACTGGCCGCGATCGCTCTTTTGGTTGTAGCTTATTGCCTAGACGCAGATCACACTCCGGGAAGTATCCTTGGCAAACTCAAGCGTGTTGACTGGATTGGCGCGATGCTACTGGCTGCCAGTGTAGTCTGCATTCTAATTCCAACCAACTGGGGTGGCTCTAAACATCCATGGACAAGCCCAACAATCATCAGTCTTTACGTTGTTGGGGTTGTTCTATTGAGCGGCTTCATGGTTTATGAGCACCGCTTTGCCGCAGAGCCTATCATGCCATTCCGTTTCTTTAAAATCAGGAACACATGCATTTGCTTCCTTGGAGATATTGTGTTTGGAGCAGTGTACTTTGGGGGGGTGTTTTACATTCCTCTACTATTCCAAGCTGTGCACGGCGACTCTGCCACTGCATCAGGAATCAAACTCCTTCCAGCCTTGCTGTGGAATTTCGCTGCATCAGTGGCAGCAGGCTGGATTGTTAGTTTGACCGGAAAGGTTCGACCCTGGATTATCCTCGGTGCATCAATCCTCGTTGCTGGTACCGTCCTCATCACCACATTAGGCCCCAACTCATCCAGAGGCCAGGAGATTGGATATCTCTCTATATATGGAGTTGGATGTGGTCTTTGCTTCGGGCTCTATATTATCGGCATTCAGGCATCCGTGAATGAAGAAGGTACATCCCAACAACATTGCCAACCGTTGAGACGTTCTTCCTAACCTTTCATTCCAGATCAACCGGTCATTACTGGAATCCACGCCTTTGCACAGAACATTGGTGGTGCGATTGCATTGCCGATTCAAAACACCATCATGAACATTGTTTTGGCTAAAAATCTTCAAGACAAAGTGCCGGCCTTAGGGGTAAGTCCACCAACCCTCCAAGAACCCCAAATTCGATGAAGCTAACTGATTTCGAATTTAGATCACGTCCATTGATCCAACCGATGTGGGCAGGGTCGATCCTCAGTTCCATCAGCAGGTCGTAGAGGCCTATACCGGAGCTCTTCAATATGCATTAATACCTCTCTGTGCATTGGCCGGTTGCACTTTCTTAGCATCCTTGTTCTTGAAGCCTGTAATACTCAGCGATCGTTCAAAAAAATCGGCACCCGAAACCATCTCTAACGAGTGAAAGCTCACGAGACTGCTATAATTGGCTGTAAATAAATCCACGAGTTGACCTTAAGCACTTCTTGGAACGGATGTCCCTGCCATACTACAACCTATATCTCGCCATATTAGCCAATCATAGACTTAATCTGGATTGCTGGATATGCCCCAAGATGGATATCAAGAAATTCTGAGTGCATTAGCGCCTATTCAGATGGATTAGTCCAGCTTAGATCGGCGTTCATAATCTGGATCACCAGGGTGTGTAAATCACTCGTAGAAATTGATCCTTGCCCAGAGTGGACAATTTTGCAGCCAGGATTGGAATCCTTAATGGTTTGCTACTCTCACATGGTAAATGATAGTGCCACGTTGCCGGCCTCGGTAAAGAACCCGGCATTCTTTTCAAGATAAGCAAACGTATCATTGGGAAGCTATTCTACAACAATGGGAAGTGCATATCGGGTTGCATCGTGGCACCTTTGCTTTTTATTGGACATCCACGTTCAGATGGGGTTTATTTAAGGGTTCGGGCCAATAAAATAAAGAGCACGAATGAGTCTTCCTCACGACGCGGGCCAGTGGTTGAACCATAAATCAATCCGACTATTTGCCAAGACTGACGTAGGCGGCCCATGAAGGAATTTTTGAAACCATCCTCTCGAGGTAACAGTGAGAATCATTGAAATGGCCGAGATGGTGTTGAGGTTGGACTGGAGTATTCATAGATCAAGGCCTGCTGGTGACTGACTACAAATCCGGTGCACATGGCACCAAGAGCTTCAAGCCACATTGGATCCAGCTACTGATCAGATGGGGCGCTAGATTTGGAAATTGATCATCTTTCGATTGTCGGTGTTCCCAAACATCATGAATCTCTGCACCTAGTACGCATTGTTTGATGCCATTTTTAGAAAACCAACGCTCGCCTCGGTCCCTAGAGCCTGTGGGGCTGGATTTTTGGGGGGAGTCATGAGGATGGCCATGAGTCGCACGCACTCCAACAGGATTCCTTGAAACACTCTGCATACACAACAAAACGGATCCTTGTCATACATGATTTACAAGCCTCGTTGCTGTTGAATTTCCCATTGGCACATCGCAACTGATTCTAAGGAACCAACCAGGTAATGTGCGTTCAACACTTCCCAGACAGGTAAGACAATTCTTGATTGATCTGTTGATCCAATAGACATCGTTCAGGCATTTGGCTTCAATGGAGATGTGTTTAGTGTAACGTTCCACCCAATCTTTCCCATTAAGCACTTGGTTTGTTCCCCAGATGAGTAGTCTAGCTGTACGCTGGTGTTGTTGCGAACCATGGAGTGCCAAGACCAGTATGATTGTCCTTCTGGATACAACGCGGATTCCAATAATAACTGGCGGAAATGAACAATATTGACAACTTGGGATTGATGCTTTTCTAGAAGTAGCTCCATCCCGTTATAGTAGCACTGACGTGATTGTGGCCTTTACGAATATTTGCCGAGTCACTTCCGTATTTCTGTGGTAGCGATGATATGAAGTTTACAAATCGGCATCCGTTGAATAACCTTGGGTTCGAGTAAGACGTGTGCTTTCGCATGAGAAACATACTTCCAAAAACTCTTTCATCTGATGGGAGAGTAGTAGGATAAACACGAGAATTTCATCGAACGATTCCATATCTTTCGACCCATAACTCACCTATTCCGGGGAATGGGTTTTCAATTACAAAACGTGTTCCAGCGTAGTGGCGGGGTGGGGTCTTTTATAAATCTTCTAGAAATATCGTCTTTTCCCATTCCAACAGGGACCGAATACACTAGTTGCGAAAGCCATCAATGTTAGTCTCTTCACGAAGGGCTGCTCGCCGAAATATGATGCCATTCTTGGGGACTTCAACGGTTATATCGATGGGATCAGCGTTGTTCATCGCCTGATCCATCGTTGTTCATATAGATTGGCTTTTACTGCCTCAACAAGGTCCGCCGCAGTAATTGGCGCCTAGGCGTCGTCGAGGCTAAAACCGTTGAGGCCTTACCAAAGCCTGGCCCCTATTTAAGGAGTACTTCATCACATTGAGCGTAAGCAGATTACATAATTGAGACGAAAGCGGGATCTTGATTGGGTGGTGCCTGTCACTGAAGTCAATCATAAGCGTAGATTTTATGTGACACTACCATCAATTTGTTTGTGGATCAAAATATTGGCAAGCACATGCTATGCATCGAGCCTAAAAGCGTCTCACCAGGCGAAATCCAATTGTTGACGAGTAGTCAAAATGATTGATGTGAGCAATAATGCAGTCAGCTAAGACAATATTATTTAAAGAATATGTATGACTGCTATGGCTAGTGTTGGAATTCTTAGGGTTGGGGTTAAGGGTTTAAATTCTTTTATTGAATCTGATAAAGTATAGTAATACCACTTCCATTTGATTCAAGTTGAATAGTGCAAATTGTACAATGTAGTCATATCTATGATAAAGTGAAAGTAAAAATACAACTAAAAATGAGTTGAGTTCTGAAAAGGAATTTATCAACAAAATCAGGCTAGAATATGAAGTAGAGTTGGGAGTTACTTGAAAGCAGAGCACCAAGGGAAAGTGTAAAGGTATACTACCACTTCTTGGAAGCCAGTGACATCTCAGGAAGGCAGAAGCTCTGGACTAATTGCAGATATGATAGCAGAAAGCCTCTGGATGAGCTCCCTTTGTTTGCAGAACTGGAATGAAGATTGGGCATCCTTAAACCCAAAGCAGCTCTCTACATGAGAGAAGTAAGAATAACTGATATAGAAGGGGCATTTAGAGCACAAGCAAAGTGTGTTCATTCTCAACCTTATGGCCTAGAAAGCAAATAAGGAACTCCTGATGCTAAGGGATATGTATGCTCCACTATGTGAGTCTTAGGGGGGTTAGGGGGAGACTGTCACCAACAGGTGAAATCTTTGTTTCAGCTGAAACAACAAAGCCAGCACTACTGTTGTAGCTTTCAAACATGAGTGTGTAGGTGAGGGGAATTTGTAGGTAAGTTAGTCAGGAGAGATGATAGTTCTTCAGTGCTTATGACACTGTTCAGTGGGAAGGGGGTTAGGGGTGTTGTAAGAGTCTTGGAGATATTGGAAGTGAATGGGAGAACAAGTAGATTATGTGGTTCTCACTTAATGATCTATTGAATGTAAAAGTAGTATTTATACTTTTACATGATCTTGGCATAGCAAACACGTAGAATAGGCTAAGGAAGGTCCCAAGAACATGTGTGCAAAGTTTGGGGCTGTTTGGACAACTTTGAGAATTTTCAAGTTCTGGGTACCTGGTATTTTGGTGAAAATATTCTAAGTAAATCCCGACAAGGAATTTGGTCAGTATTCTCTAGGATTTGAAGGCAATAATCCAAGTGACCAAGTTAGGTGAATATTTAGGTGGAATTACAAATTTTTACAACAAGGGGGGGGGAGAAAGTCACCAACAGGTGAGATCTTTATTTCAGTTGAAACAAAGAAGCCAGTGCTACTGTTGTTGCTTTGATACAAGAGTGTGTAGCTGAGGGGAATTTGTAGGTAAGCTAATAACAAGTGATGATAGTTCTTCAGTGCTCAAGACACTGTTCAGGGGGAAGGGTGGTAGCAAGAGGGGTAAGAATGATTTGCAAGCAACATTAATGAGGGGAATATGATAAGGATTGATATTCAACATAAAGGGAGTGTCCTGCTTCAAATATTTTTGCCAAAGGTCTGTCAAGTACTTTAGGTAGGCCAGTTTGGAATTTTCCAACTGCAGAATATAGTGAGCAAGCTTTTTGACTTCAGGATCTCCAAGTATAGTTCTCCAGCAGGAGCCAGGTGTAGTGTGGTGTGTTCTCTTCCAGGCATTGATCAGCAGGTTGTGCAGTGGTAAAGTCTGAGATATAATCTGGTTCTAAGGTAGAGAAGTCTGATCTTATAGGGCATAAACCCAAAACACCAAGAAAAGCATGTCTGTAAGGGCTTCCAGGCAGATGAGGCACCAAGGAGGCAATACACCAGACTGCAAGTGTATCAAGCTTAGTGCAGTCTCTAGAAGTAAGAGAGAGAAGTGGTAAACCAAATTTCATGACAGGGAAGACAAGCAGCTTGAGTAGAAGGAGGCAGCTGGGAGCTGAGGTTGTAGGAGAAGTAACAGCCAGTAGCTTGTGGAGTGCCAGTCTTGCAAGGATAATTCTCTTCTTCAAGTGTGCTCCAAAGTCAAGTCTAGTGGGAAAGATAGGAAAGCCAAGATATGTTGCAGAAACCTGAGCTGGTAGAGTGCAGTTCTCCAAGTTGATAGGACAACCCAAAGGTAATAGACTTGTTCCATCATTCCAGCTGATCATAGTGCCCAATAGTGCCATAGCATGCCAGATAGTGCCTGATCATGCCACAGAGTGCCAGATGGTGCCATACAGTGCCAATTTGGGATCAAAATTGACATGCATATGGCCCTAAAATATCAAATTAATAATAAAAAATACAGCACTCTCTGGCACTATGATCAGTGGCACAATGGAACAAGTCTACTGTCTTTGCAATGGAAAGCTGGATATTATTCTTCTGCAGATACTAGTGGATGGTCTGGGAGTCTTGTTGCACATTATAGGAGGATATTCTGATGTCATCAGCAAACAGAGTAACCAGGCAGTCAGCTGACAGTCTTAGGAAATCATTCAGGAAGATTGCAAACAGTATAGGGTCAAGAACAGAGCCTTGAACCACTCCATTAGGAACTGATAACACAGCTGCTTGCTCACTTGGGTGCAGAATTCTTGCTTGTGGATCCAGAAACAGAGACCTGACAAGGAGAGTGAGGGAGGTACTGGAGAAGCATTGCAACTTGGACCAAAGCAGATTTTTGTCAACTGAATCAAAGGCCTTAGTAATATCAAGCAGAACAGAGGGATACTTGCACTGGAGAGAGTGATCTCAGCTAAGTATGACTGCATATTCCAAGGAGAGGCCAGGAACAATGCCAAACTGTGCAGGGTGAGACTTAAGGGAGTTAGAGTAGAGCTCCTGAGCAATCAGAAGCTCAAACACCTTGTTGTATCCAAGAGAAAAGTGTAATAAAACTCTTGAATGAGTTAACTGAACCTAAGTGACAACTAAGTGCAGAACCTTAGAATTATCAAGAGTGTCAGAAATATTAGCAGAGAGGTTCTGATCTAATATTAGTCTTATATATAGCTGAGTTGGGCTATAAAGGTAACAGAGTAGGTTTGCTATGCAGGCTAGGCTTGGTGTTCTTGAGAGTGCTAAATATCCTAAGCTTGGGTAGAAACTAGAATGGATTTGTTGAATTCTTAATTTTGTTGAGACACAGACTAAACCAAAAGGTTCAGTAAACTTTATTTATACTTTTCTGATTGAGTTGCATTAGTAAGCACCAAGAGACTGGACTAATTGAAATCTGTTGGGGTGTTGATAGGTGCATAAGATAAATGAAAAATTGCATCATTAATCAGCTGATGTCTTGGCAACTGCTAAGTGGTTGGATAAATCTCAGATGACTAATCACTTGGAAAGGCTTAGCAGATCAGTTGAGTATGTAATGACCACATGATAATTAATCAGGTGTGACAGCTAAAAATAGATTCTGAGAAGTGATAAAATAAATCATAACAGGGATTAGTTATGTTTGTGTTGTGCATCAACATTTAAAACTTAGCCAATTTTACTCCATTTGAAATTCTAGTACCCTAACTGACTTTCCCTAACCCAAACATAACAAATCCCAGTTACAGTTTATTTTATCCCACCTCAGAATCTATTTTTAGCTATCACACCTGATCTATTTTCAAATGGTCATTACGTTATCCACATATCTGCCAAGCCTTCCCAGGTGACTAGTCATCTGAGATCTATCCAACCACTGTGCAGTTGCCAAGACATCAGTTGATTGATGATGTAGTTTTCATTTATCTTATGCACCTATGAACACCCAAGTTGATTTCTATCAATCCAGTCCCTTGGCGCTTACTAATTCAACTTGATCAGAAAAGTATAAATAAAGTTTACTGAACCTTTTGGTTTAGTGTGTGTCTCAACAAAATTAAGATTCTGTCTCAGCAAAAATAAGAATCCAACAATTCCGTTCTAGTTTCTATCCAAGCCTAGTATATCTAGCACTCCAAAGAACACCAAGCCTAGCCTGCCTAGCAAACAAATATCATTGTCTTTATAGCCAACCCAGCTATATCCAAGACCAATATTAGATCAGAATCTTTCTGCTAATATTTCCGCCACTCTGACAATTCTAAGATTCTGCACTTAATTGTCCCTTTGGTTCAGTTAAACCATTCAAGAGTTTTATTACACTTTCTCTTGGATACAACATTTTTTTTCGTTGAATTCCATTACATTCAGCCAATTAGAAGATGTCCTCAGCAGCAAGCAATCCAAACCTTTCCATGTTGGAAGAAGCCAGGAGAAATCAGGAAGAACTTACTAAACAGCTTGAAAGCATCATGCTTGAAAGAGATACCATGATGCTTGAGCACTCAAAGCTTGCCAAAACAAGATCTGATAATCACCGTAGAGATGAACTCCCTGAAGTTATATCCGGTTACCAAGATGAAATTGGAATAATTAAGGAAGCACTGGAGAATATTGCCATAGTAATTGACAGCATTGAAAATCCGCCAAGCCTTGCTCTGCACCAGCCACCTAGAAGTCATGCCTTTGAATCCTCCAGATCTACATCTGTTGTGTTGTATTATGATTAGTTTGGGGCTTGTTCTACAATGTAGAGGCTAATCAACAATATACAACAACTTCCAGTATGCTAATACTGAAATAGTTTATTGGGAGTTTGATATACCAATAGAAGATATAACTTTCACTAATTTCCTCAATCTTAGGCTCAAAATATACTGTAGGCAGTGTTTATCACTTCTACAGCAGTGTTCTGACCTTCTGTTGACTAATGGGCTTATTTACTTTTATAGTAACTTTTCCTTATTTGGAAGTCACTTTCCTTTCTGAGAAAATATTTCCTAATATGGAAATTCTGAGCTCCCCTTTAACCTAAAGGGGTGTGTTGTAGAAGTCTCTAAAGGGGTCTTTAGACCTAAAGGGGTGTCTAAAGGGGTGTCTTTAGAGTAAAGGGGCTTCTTGTAGTGGTCTCTAAAGTGGACTTTACACTAAAGGGGTGCCTAAAGGGGCTTCTTTAGAGTAAAGGGGTTTCTTAAAGGGGTCTCTAAAGGGGTCTTTAGACTAAAGGGGTGTCTAAAGGGGTGTCTTTAGAGTAAAGGGGTTTCTTAGAGGGGACTTTTCCAACAGAAAAGTGGTAGTTTCTTGTAGAACTTAGATTGGATTCTTGTGAGCTTTGCAGTCTCTTTACTGATGTAGTACCGATCAAAGTCAGAATACTCAACAGTGCAAGTGATGCAGGGGAAGTCTTATAACCTTTAAACTTGTAATTGTAGTGTGGAGATTCTGGAAAGAGAGGCTCTCTCTTTATTTTTCAGCTGGGGAAGTCATATATATGAAAATTTTGAAGGATCAAAGTTTTTGGGCGATTGCGCAAGCAATACACGTGATACAAAGCTGAAATTTTGCAGTGGCGCAGATCGGACATAGGCGCAGCACCTGTGAAAATTTCACGTGATTTGATTGGCTGGTTCAAAAGTTACACACGATCAAAGTCACCATAGTAATCCTAGCAATAAGGCATAGTATATATAATAGTTGGACTCTTTTGGTCATAACTCCTTAAGTACTGCTTCAAATGAGCTGTAATTTGAAACATGTGTTGGCTACTACGTGTTCTGTATGACATAATATTCTTGGATGGATTGCTTGTCAGGGTCTGGGGCATTTGCTCTTCAAAGTTGGAAATTCTTGATCTTTCTGTTGTGTGTTACGATAGCAAAAAGCAAAATAAAGAAATGAGTGCAATATTGGTTTAGAGATATTGTAGTAATGGAATACTTTCCATTACCACAAGTCCCCCCTAACTTTGAGAAATAATGCCCTCATTATTACTTCTGATATGGAACTTCTTCAATCTGTTACCAGGTTGTGTCAGTGCAAGTGGTGTACCGTCAAGTTCTGCTAGTTTGTAAGATCCATTTTTGTTTGCATGTATGATCTTGTAGGGACCTTGCCATCGCATATCCAGCTTGGATGCCTTGTTTCTTTGGCTTTTTGTGTTGTGAAGTAGTATCAACTCACCTACTTCTAACAATGTTTTTCTTAGGCATTTTTGAGCGTCAAAGTACTCCTTGCCAGCCATTCTGGATTTCTTCAGGTTTTCTATTGCATTCTGTTGCAGAGTGTGTGCTTGTTGAATCTGTTGTACTCTTGCTAGCAATAGCTCTGATGTTGTTGTTGTTGGTTTCCATGGGAGGGTAAGCCAATTCTCAAAAGATATGTCTATCGGCAAAACAGCATCATGTCCATATATTAAAAAAAATGGTGTATACCCTGTACTTCTTTTAACCGTGACTCTATCAGACCAAATTGCTGCATGAAAGTTATTTGCCCATTTGTTGGGTTCTTCATAGCTAAGCTTTGCTAATGTGTTTGCAAAAGCAGAATGTCCATGTTCAACTGGTGAGTTTGCTTGTGGGTGATATGGCATAGTATGTATAAGCTTGGTTCCATGCTTTGTTGCTAGTGCTTGTATTTCATAAGATCCACATTCTCCATTGTCTGCAATAAGGGTGCCAACTGAACCATGTCTGAGATATACATCTTCTTTGAGAAATCTTGCTACTGCTTTTGCATTGGCTTGTTTTAGCATTCTAGCCTCTATCCAACCAGTAAAGTTATCACGACAGTCCACCACATACTTATACCCAGCTGTTGCCCTTGGTAAATGTATAATATCTACATGTGCAATTTGCCAAGCATAAGATGTGTATATACTGTGAAGTGGTTCATGCATCTTTTGGTTGTCTCTTCTTTGACATGGAATACATGATTTCACATATTCTTTTGTGTTGGTGTAAAGTGTTGGCCAAAAATACCGTAAGGAGATTTTTGCATATGTTGATGTAATTAGGGTAGGGGGGGGGGAGACAGTCACCAACAGGTGAAATCTTTATTTCAGTTGAAACAAAGAAGCCAGCGCTACTGTTGTAGCTTTGATACAAGAGTGTGTAGCTGAGGGGAATTTGTAGGTAAGTTAATAAGAAGTGATGATAGTTCTTCAGTGCTCAAGACACTGTTCAGTGGGAAGGGGGGTAGCAAGAGAGGTAAGAATGACTTGTGAACAACATTAATGAGGGGAATGTGATAAGGATTGATATTCATCATAAAGGGAGTGTGCTGCTGCAGATATTGCTGCCAAAGGTCTGTCAAGTACTTCAGGTAGGCCAGCTTGGGTTTTTCTGACTGCAGAATATAGTGAGCAAACTTCTTGACTTCAGGATCTCCAAGTATAGTTCTCCAGCAGGAGTCAGGTGTTGTGTGGTGTGTTCTCTTCCAGGCCTTAATCAGTGGGTTGTTGCAGTTGTGAAGTCTGAGGTATAATCTGGTTCTAAGGTAGAGAAGTCTGATCTTATAGGGCATAAACCCAAAAGCACCAAGAATAGCATGTCTGTAGGGGCATTGAGGCAAATGAGGCACCAAGGAGGTAATGCACCATACTGCAAACTTGTCAAGCTTAGTGCAGTCTCTAGAAGTAAGAGAGAGAAGTGGTAAGCCAAATTCCAGGACAGGGAAGACAAACTGCTTGAGTAGAAGGAGGCAGCTGGGAGCTGAAGTTGTAGGAGGAGTAACAGCCAGTAGCTTGTGGAGTGCCTGTCTTGCCAGGATAATTTGCTTCTTCAGGTGTGCTCCAGAGTCTAGTCCAGTAGGAAGGAAAGGAAAGCCAAGATATGTAGCAGAAACCTGAGCAGGTAGAGTGGAGTTCTCCAAGTTGATGGGAGAGCCCAAAGGTACTGTCTTTGCAATGGAAAGCTGGAGATTATTCTTCTGCAGATACTGGTGGATGGTCTGGGAGTCTTGTTGCACATTGGAGGAGGATATTCTGATGTCATCAGCAAAGAGAGTAACCAGGCAGTCAGCTGAGAGTCTTGGGAAATCATTCAGGAAGATGGCAAACAGTATAGGACCAAGCACAGACCTTGAACCACTCCATTAGGAACTGAGAACACAGCTGATTGCTCACTTGGGTGCAGAATTCTTGCTTGTGGATCCAGAAACAGAGACCTGACAAGGAGGGTGAGAGAGGTACTGGAGAAGCATTGCAACTTGGACCAAAGCAGATTTCTGTCAACTGAATCAAAGGCCTTAGTAATATCAAACAGAACAGAGGGATACTTGCACTGGAGAGAGTGATCTTGGCTAAGTATGACTGCATATTCCAAGGAGAGGCCAGGAACAAAGCCAAACTGTGCAGGATGAAACTTGAGGGAGTCAGAGTAGAGCTCCTGAGCAAGCAGAAGCTCAAACACCTTTCTGCAGGTGGGCAGCAGAGATATTGGCCTGTAGGAGCTAGGATCCAGGTGCTTTCCTTTACCCTTGTACAGTGGCAGAACATTTGCAAAGGACCATTCCTCAGGAGTAGAAAGCTGGGCTGAGCATTGCTGAAACAGTGGAAGCAGAAGTGCAGACATGGCCTTGGTACTAGTCTTCAGAAGCTCATAGGAGATTGTGTCCACACCTGGAGCAGTAGAGTTGGGAAGCCTCTTGAGCACATTATGGATTCTCTTTGATCAAGTGCAAGTGGGATGGGCAGAGTCTTGAAGTCAGGATGAAAGCCAGGAGTTGAGTACTGCTTTGTAGAGAAGAAGATGTTAGCCAGCTGTTCTGTTGAAGGTAACTTCCTGGAAGAGGGCTCATTGCCTGTAGAGTCTTGATACTGTTCTTGTTATAGAGTTGAAGATTGCAGAGCAAGATCATAATGATCAGAGTGAGTATGCAGAGTGTGTGAATGCTGGAGTGTGTATGCTGTCAGAGGTTAGGGGGGAGACAGTCACCAACAGGTGAAATCTTTATTTCAGTTGAAACAAAGAAGCCAGCGCTACTGTTGTAGCTTTGATACAAGAGTGTGTAGCTGAGGGGAATTTGTAGGTAAGTTAATAAGAAGTGATGATAGTTCTTCAGTGCTCAAGACACTGTTCAGTGGGAAGGGGGGTAGCAAGAGAGGTAAGAATGACTTGTGAACAACATTAATGAGGGGAATGTGATAAGGATTGATATTCATCATAAAGGGAGTGTGCTGCTGCAGATATTGCTGCCAAAGGTCTGTCAAGTACTTCAGGTAGGCCAGCTTGGGTTTTTCTGACTGCAGAATATAGTGAGCAAACTTCTTGACTTCAGGATCTCCAAGTATAGTTCTCCAGCAGGAGCCAGGTGTTGTGTGGTGTGTTCTCTTCCAGGCCTTAATCAGTGGGTTGTTGCAGTTGTGAAGTCTGAGGTATAATCTGGTTCTAAGGTAGAGAAGTCTGATCTTATAGGGCATAAACCCAAAAGCACCAAGAATAGCATGTCTGTAGGGGCATTCAGGCAAATGAGGCACCAAGGAGGTAATGCACCATACTGCAAACTTGTCAAGCTTAGTGCAGTCTCTAGAAGTAAGAGAGAGAAGTGGTAAGCCAAATTCCAGGACAGGGAAGACAAACTGCTTGAGTAGAAGGAGGCAGCTGGGAGCTGAAGTTGTAGGAGGAGTAACAGCCAGTAGCTTGTGGAGTGCCTGTCTTGCCAGGATAATTCTCTTCTTCAGGTGTGCTCCAGAGTCTAGTCCAGTAGGAAGGAAAGGAAAGCCAAGATATGTAGCAGAAACCTGAGCAGGTAGAGTGGAGTTCTCCAAGGTTGATGGGAGAGCCCAAAGGTACTGTCTTTGCAATGGAAAGCTGGAGATTATTCTTCTGCAGATACTGGTGGATGGTCTGGGAGTCTTGTTGCACATTGGAGGAGGATATTCTGATGTCATCAGCAAAGAGAGTAACCAGGCAGTCAGCTGAGAGTCTTGGGAAATCATTCAGGAAGATGGCAAACAGTATAGGACCAAGCACAGAGCCTTGAACCACTCCATTAGGAACTGAGAACACAGCTGATTGCTCACTTGGGTGCAGAATTCTTGCTTGTGGATCCAGAAACAGAGACCTGACAAGGAGGGTGAGAGAGGTACTGGAGAAGCATTGCAACTTGGACCAAAGCAGATTTCTGTCAACTGAATCAAAGGCCTTAGTAATATCAAACAGAACAGAGGGATACTTGCACTGGAGAGAGTGATCTTGGCTAAGTATGACTGCATATTCCAAGGAGAGGCCAGGAACAAAGCCAAACTGTGCAGGATGAAACTTGAGGGAGTCAGAGTAGAGCTCCTGAGCAAGCAGAAGCTCAAACACCTTTCTGCAGGTGGGCAGCAGAGATATTGGCCTGTAGGAGCTAGGATCCAGGTGCTTTCCTTTACCCTTGTACAGTGGCAGAACATTTGCAAAGGACCATTCCTCAGGAGTAGAAAGCTGGGCTGAGCATTGCTGAAACAGTGGAAGCAGAAGTGCAGACATGGCCTTGGTACTAGTCTTCAGAAGCTCATAGGAGATTGTGTCCACACCTGGAGCAGTAGAGTTGGGAAGCCTCTTGAGCACATTATGGATTCTCCTTTGATCAAGTGCAAGTGGGATGGGCAGAGTCTTGAAGTCAGGATGAAAGCCAGGAGTTGAGTACTGCTTTGTAGAGAAGAAGATGTTAGCCAGCTGTTCTGTTGAAGGTAACTTCCTGGAAGAGGGCCTCATTGCCCTGTAGAGTCTTGATACTGTTCTTGTTATAGAGTTGGAAGATTGCAGAGGCAAGAACTCATAATATGATCCCAGAGCTGAGTATGCAGAGTGTGGTGAATTGCCTTGGAGTGGTGTATTGCTGTCAGGAGGAGTTTCTCTGTTTTTGGGTTAGGGAAACTCAGGTAGCTTTGTTGCAGGGCTGAAACAATGGATTCCCATTTTCTTGAGGTAACAGCAGTAGTCTTGCATGGCAGTGAGAGGGAGGCAGACACCAGAATCAGATGCTTCACAAAGAGCCAGGCATAGTTGAGATCATCTGGCAGAGAAAGTAGCAAACTGGCAAGCTTCAAGTAGTTCCCAAAGTCTTTCTTCTGATTCTTGGTAGCTTTGTGGGTGAGCACAGTAAGTTTTGGCAGCTTCTTCTTCACAACTGGTTGCATAGAAAGGGACCAGGCTGGGTGGTCAGAGGCTCTCAAGGATCCTAGCTCAGCTCCAGAGAATTGCTTAACTTCATTCACAAAGTAGAGGGCAGCAGCAGAAGGGCAGATCCAGTCAACACATCTTTTCTCAGATTGAGCACCTAGTGCTAGCAGATGGCTTTCTCTCAGGAAGTTCAGTAGGAATGTAGACCTTGGCTTCATTCTTGCAGTCAGAGTAGTCTTGTTCTCAGGATGGGGAATGTTGAGATCTCCAAGCAAGATAATAGGTGTTGATATAGATTGCTGGTATTGCTGAACTTTCTGGCATATAACTTGCACTTCCTGAAGGGCAAGACTTGGAGGCAGATAGCAGAGCACCAGACTGATAGTTGGCAACTGGAGAGCAGCACAGTAAGGGGAGTAAAGAGGAACACAGAGCTGAGGAGTATTGATGGTAGAAGAGATGAAGCAGATAGAGGAGGTATTCTTTGTTCTAGGAGTAGAAAAGCAATATAGATTAGTCAAAAGTATAGAGGGTAGCTGGACATCAATCAAACACAGGAGGGAAAATCTTGAAAGAAGTCTCTCTAGAGTTGGTCTTGATGGCTGTATGCTGTTGCAGTTAAGCAACAGAACTTCAGGTAGTCAGGCAGAGGTTGTAGCTTCTTCAGAGGCAGCATTGACAATGTGACCTGCAGAGTCCCAGAGCTCTTCAAATGGTGCATCACTTAAGTCAGCAAGGAGGGAAATGGCATGATTCTTGAGGAAGTATGCCACATCATAGGAGGGGGCTTGTCTCTTGATGGCAGCAAAGAAAGACAGAATGGCAACATGGGCTGGAGGCTTGTTGAACAGTAGAGAGTCAGAGGATTCAGATTCTTCAGGCACTATCTTGAAGTCAGTTTTCAGCCAGTTAAGGTTCTTCTCCACAAAGGCAACAAATGGGTCAGCAATGTTTTGGTCTAGGATAACCTCCAGAATCTTCCCTTTTCTCCAGGCCAGGTTGACAATTCTTGAGAGCTGAATATTGCATGCTTGAGTGCTTCTGATGTTGAATGGGAGTCAGGGAATGCTTCAGTACACACAGTAGGTAGGGTTAGGGGGGGAGACAGTCACCAACAGGTGAAATCTTTATTTCAGTTGAAACAAAGAAGCCAGCGCTACTGTTGTAGCTTTGATACAAGAGTGTGTAGCTGAGGGGAATTTGTAGGTAAGTTAATAAGAAGTGATGATAGTTCTTCAGTGCTCAAGACACTGTTCAGTGGGAAGGGGGGTAGCAAGAGAGGTAAGAATGACTTGTGAACAACATTAATGAGGGGAATGTGATAAGGATTGATATTCATCATAAAGGGAGTGTGCTGCTGCAGATATTGCTGCCAAAGGTCTGTCAAGTACTTCAGGTAGGCCAGCTTGGGTTTTTCTGACTGCAGAATATATTGAGCAAACTTCTTGACTTCAGGATCTCCAAGTATAGTTCTCCAGCAGGAGCCAGGTGTTGTGTGGTGTGTTCTCTTCCAGGCCTTAATCAGTGGGTTGTTGCAGTTGTGAAGTCTGAGATATAATCTGGTTCTAAGGTAGAGAAGTCTGATCTTATAGGGCATAAACCCAAAAGCACCAAGAATAGCATGTCTGTAGGGGCATTCAGGCAAATGAGGCACCAAGGAGGTAATGCACCATACTGCAAACTTGTCAAGCTTAGTGCAGTCTCTAGAAGTAAGAGAGAGAAGTGGTAAGCCAAATTCCAGTACAGGGAAGACAAACTGCTTGAGTAGAAGAAGGCAGCTGGGAGCTGAAGTTGTAGGAGGAGTAACAGCCAGTAGCTTGTGGAGTGCCTGTCTTGCCAGGATAATTCTCTTCTTCAGGTGTGCTCCAGAGTCTAGTCCAGTAG